>PVJA010015587.1:0-17061 GCA_004027025.1 Myocastor coypus
CTCCTCCTCCTCCTCCTCCTTCTTCTTCCTCTTCCTCCTCCTCCTCTTCTTCTTCTTTTGCTACAATTGCTACATCACTCAGACAATAAATTTCCATACAAATCTAGAAAATGCAAATGTCTATCCTTGAAAAAGATCAGCTGTGACAAATGTGACAAAGGAGACTGAAATCCCTGACCTTCCATAGTGAAGGCATGTTCTCCACGGCCCAGTATGCAGTCAGATAAGGCATCTTCTTTAATTCCAGCTTTCAGTTTCTTTACGTCTGTTCTTCTGAATTATTTCTCACATTTTAGAAATGATGTAGACTCCACCATCTACCTCAGACTGTGTGCAGACTAAACATAGACAAAGAAAATCATTATTTGCATTTTTCCTACATGGATATGGTAATAGTATTTGCACTCCTTTTTAAGAGTTGGTGTATGGACATACACAACTTCATGGGACAGAGTGACAGCTCACTGGCATAACACTGTGTGGCAGGAGGGAGGCTATGAGTTTGATTCCTGGTACGGGAATAATAAAAAAAAATCATCATTCATTTTTAATTAATTAATTAATTAATTAATTTATTTATTTATTTATTTATTTATTTATTTTTGTGTTTTTGAGACAGGGTCTCACTATGCAGTTCAGCCTGCCCTTGAGTTCACTTTTGTAGCTCAGGCTGATCTCGAACTCACGCTGATTCTTCTGCCTCAGCCTCCCAAGTGCTGGGATTAAAGGCGTGCTTCAACATGGCCCGGCTTTTGCCTGTGTGTTGATTCCTACTTTTTGCTCATGCATATTTGTAGTACATAATGTTTACACTCCTGGCATAGAGAGGGTGTGTGTACATGACACTTTTCAACTACTCTTTTTGTTCCTCCCTCCCCCCTTCCCTCTCCTAATCACCTTCCCCTTTTAGAAAGATCCTCCTTGTTCCCCATCACCTACCTTTTACTTTGCTCTTTATTTAATGTTTCTTTGTTCCTCATGCTATGTCTTGGTTCTAATCCATTAATTAATTCCATATAATTAATATGTTGCTAGACAGTTATTTATTTGGGATTTATGAGACAGGGTCACCCTATATAGTTCACGCTGGACCTGTACTCACTCTGACGACCAAGCTGGCCTTGAGCTCGGTGTACTTATTCTGTCTCAGCTCTTCAAGTTCTGGGATGTCAGGTGTGGGCCATCACATGTGCCTAAGTTTTTCCTTTTTCATTGTGGGGAGGTTCAGACCTAGACCCTTAGGCACGCTTGGTGAGCATGCCACCCCTGAGCTCCATCCACAAACACTTTTTTTTTCTACTTTAATGTCTATCAAGAGAATTTTATCTATGCTAGTCCTTTGTTTCCTGTGACTATTTATCTTGTTCAATTAATTTTGAACTTTTTGAATAATTTTAAGTGTAGTCCTATTAATTTTTCAAATGGGAAATGAATGGCAGTGTTCTAGCCAGTTGCACATACTACAGATTGCCGTAGGTGTGAATCTATGTGGGTCTTACAATTCTCCTATCACGAAATGAGAAAAATGAATATATTCTTCATCAAAAGAATATAAATAGACATATGCCCAAACATGTACACACCCACCTTCATACACACACACACACACACACACACACACACACACACACACACACACACACATCATGTTATACAGTGACTGGCATATAGGAGGGATTGTACATTAGGGCCAGGCTAATCTGGACATATACTGTCTCATTCACATAAATAAATTTCACATTTTGTAGTGAAGCAATATTTTTCTTCTTTGTCATGGCCTTCATTTCTGACAATTTTGGGTGATATCATTTTAATTTTACTTTTTTTTTTTTGTATTTTAGGGAAGGATCTCAAGGGTGCTCAGTGTCTTGCTGCTAGATTGGAATCATAGTTATCCACCTGTTTACATCCTCCCAAGAGCTGGCATTACAGGTGTGTGCCACCAGGCCCAGTCTCAGTGGCTATCTCAGTGTGCCCCGGGGGTGGGGCCGGTGAGGTAGACCCAGAGATTGAATCCTGGGCCCCTGCACCTGCTTGCAGGTGCTTTGATCCACTGAGCTATTTGGTCAGCCCTTAATTTTATTTTTCAACTGAACGAGATCATTCATTCATGTTCATTAATCCTTCACTGGAAGACTCGTGCTGCCTGATACATGTGTATTTTAGGAATACCTTCTTGAAACTATTGCATATAACCATTATTGCTTCACTATACCGAAAAATAAACACTGAAAAGTTGAGTAGGTTCTTTCAGCAAGCAAATAACTTATCCCAAATTTAACATAGGTTATTTTTAAAAAGAAATGTTTCAAGTGGTGATTACGCATGCCTGTAATCCCAGCACTGGAGAGGCTGAGGCAGGAGGATCAGTGTGAGTTCGATATCAGCTTGCACCACAAAAGAGAGCTGAAGGCCAGCCTGAACTGCATAGTGAGACTCTGTCTCACAAAGACAAAAGTAAATAAATATATAAATAAACATTTCTATATTGTTTTTCCCACTAGCCAATACCTGTTAATCTGAAATTTTTTTGTTGGTTCTCTCTCTCTCTCTTTTTTTTTTAAACAACAACAAGAAATAGTGATCAGTTCAGTTGCTTCTTCCTCCTCCTTGCTCTTCTTCACGATATTTTTAAGTATAAAAACAGCTTTGGTGAAGGCCAAATTTAAAATATTTTGGTAAGTTTGCCCACCAGCCTGTAACATCTAAGAGTTCCTGTCAATTTTTAAAATAATATGCAACTGCCACTCTATAACTGTCCTGATCTCAACTTGTGGGTGTTCTCTGGTGCTTGGTTTGCAAAGGCAAAGTCTGTGATCCACAGGAGCAGAGGGCCGAGAAAGGTATGTGGAGTTCCGGTTAACTGCCTTCCTCTGTGAAAAGTCTGCATCCCTCTGAATTTCTTCGGTCGCCTCCCACAAACCCTAAGACAGGAGTCTGGCATCCAGGTTGCGAGTGAGCCGTTCCAGTTTCACAGGGTACATGGTTAAGAGGTAACTTTAATTTTCCTGTAAATCCCTCAGCTTCTGCTTCCTGCCAAAACAGACTGGGGTATGGCTTGAGTTACCTTCGCTTCTTTTCTCGAAACTCAGTTATACCCCAGACAGACGGCAATAGACCAAGAAAGCTCTTCTTCCCGCGAGCCAAAGAGAGCAAAAAATATCAGCCATATGCAAAGAAAGAGATTTGCCTGGGATATAGAAGGGAGGGAGGCAGGAATGACGTCAGCAAGAGGAAATCCCGAGCCTGCAGGTAGCTTTGTGGTTCCACCTTGGGATGGTCTTGCTTGATGTCCACCGTGGAGTTGATGGAGAAAGAGAGAATGTATATATATTGAGATATACATATACATTATATATATATATATATATTCACATCTTCTTTCTCAACAGCCTCCTCTCCTTTGCTAATGTTGAATTTTTAAATTCAAGATAGTAGCTGTTTTTCTTGCACTAAATTTTATCAAGTGACTGAAGATGAATGGATATTAATAAACAAATGAAGGGGGCCAGATAGCTCAGCCAACTAAAGCACCTGCTTCAGCAGAGCATAGTGGCTGGGGTTCGATCTTTAGTGCGCTGGGCTGACCCTGCCCCTGCGGTGCACTGAGGTGGCCATTGAAGCTGGGCATGGTGGTGTGCGCCTATATTCCCAGTGCTTGGGAGGCTGAAAACTGGAGGATCACGAGGAGTTGGATCTATGTAGAGAGAACCTGTAGGCCCGGTCCTAAATTCACAAAACAAACCAAAGGACAAATGTAGACATTGTACTCTTGTGTACACAACTGTGTGTGTATATAGTCTGTTGGTAGAGGAGTGTGCTACCCTGATGTCAGGGCCACTGTGTCATTTGTAAGCCTTGAAATAAAATATGAAAGCCACTGTCAGCCCATGTGTCTCTCGTGTCTATGATCAGAGATCCTGGACTTGCACTTAACATCCGCAGTCAGTAGGCATAGCGAGCAGCCGGACTGGGTCTGTTCACTTGATATTTATAGCAAATTCCAACACACAGAACTATGCTTTTTTACCCTTATTTTATTCTCAAGAGAATAAAGAAGGAATTTTTAAAATCAGAAATGATGCAGAATTTCAAAAAACAAGATGGTACAAATTCAGCAATGGATGTTGTAGTGCATATTTCTGTTTGCAAAGTAGTCGTTCAGGTTATAGCTATAAGCACATAAAATTGATCAAAAAGTAAGCGTTATCTGCTCCTTTCTCTTTCTTTTATGCATTTGGTACAGGGTTTGCAGGATCTCACTATGAAGGGTGGACTACTAGTGACTCCTGTATATTATTTTTCTTGTTTTTTCTTTTCCATTTTTTCTCCTTTCGCTCTTCCAATTGTTCTCCCCATTTGAGAAATTTCTTTATCTTTCACAATGCTTATTGTACCTTTCAGATTTTATTTACTCTTTCAGTTTCTTATGCTAGGGAGCTAATACAATGTTTATCGATGTGAACCTGATTTATTTCACTTACCAGTATGGTCTCTACTTGCATCCACTTGCTTACAAAAGCCTCATGTGTATTTTATTTTCTTTTTTTAAAAAAAGTAAAAGCGATGAAATTTAGGAATGATGCAGAATTTCAAAAAACAAAATGGTAAGAATTCAACAACAGTTGCGCTATTGCATAGCGTGTATAGTACGTTTAGTTACAGATGAGTAATACTCCACCATATGAAAATACCACGTCCTTTTTATTCATTCCTCAGTTGACTGTTGCTTGGGTTGTTTCCAAGATTTAGCTATGACAAATTGCACTGCTATAAACATGGGTGCACATAGGAAATTTAAATAAAATCCCCATTTCATTCGCTTTCAAAAATAGAGATCTATACTGCTTTGGGGGTGAACAATGCCACTCCAAGGGATCAGAAAACGCACAATGACGGTTTCAGGGAGAAAACTACCAGGAGGATGGAGAGACCAGGCAGGGTCACCAAGAGCACTGAGAGATGTACACACAGGTTAGAGATGAAACATACATGGCCCTATGATTTTTACAGAGGAAGTGATTTTTAAAGGACATATAGAAGTGGCCCGTGTCGGTTTAAGAGACGACAGCAGGCCCATATTAAATAGTATTCCATTAGGCTTTTAAATGGAGTGGCTCAATAAACGAAGGTTTTAAAACAGACATCAAATTAAGCGCCATCCTGCGGCCGACAGATGAAGAACCAACGATTTACTCAGGGACATCCCTTTCCTTTTGAGCTTCTGGAGCAGATCCTCGGCTCTGAGGGTGCACATGCCCACACTCAGACACACTCAGGCACACTCTTGAACACACACCTGCTTTCAGCCAGGGAACCCTCGGCACAGCTCCCCCAGGGTGAGTGCAAGGGAGTGTATCAAAGGCTGGCCACCGAGACGCCGCCTGGACGTGAGACCTCGGGGTGCCCGCCAAGGCCCTGCGCCCCTGCAACTGCGGCTTAGTCCCTGTCTCTCTGGCCTCCCTGCCGAGCCGCAGTCACCTGCGGAAGTGGCCAAGCCCGGCTCTACAGTCCCAACATAGCCGAGTGGAGCCGGGGGTTGATCCCTTTGCCCCTGTACACAGCCGTCCTTTCACCACCTTCCCTTTATACAAAGGCTAGCTTATCCTAATTTTTTTCCCCTGTTGCCTTTGCAATGAAAGACTCTCCACGAGCAGCCTAATAAAATTCTACGTCTACCCCACCCCCACCCCCAAATCCCTGCCAAAAAAAAGAGAGAGGGGAGACTTAAACCTGGAACTCATTTAGCTAAAGGGACTTTAGTTAACAAGAAAGTTACCCATCATGAACTGCAGGTAACACCTTCCGTGATTCTAAATCCATTACCTGGAGACTTAGTCCGGGCTGAGTTTGATTTTATGAACTGTGAGCCTGCGATGTTGAAAGTCGGCAAATTGGACATAAATTGGACGCAAAAGACTTGGGGAGCCGAGTGATTTTCTTTCTAATGGTGTAACAGGCTTTGGCTCATACCAAGAGATTCCTGTGTTCTGGAGCTGAGACAGGATAAAGGCCCGAGAGTGCACTGCTGTTAATCCAGAAAGTCTTCAGCCCAGGGCCGTCTGCCTATGACTCAGACAGCTGTCTCTACAGCAGAGATGTGGAGCGAATTGTTCCGAAGAGCACCAAAGAGTGTAGACATGGAATCCATGCTAAAGATACACACACACACACACACACACACACACACACACACACACACGCACACACACGCACATGGTAAACACACAGAGCAGTCTAAAGTTGGTAACAGAAGATCAGTTTTCTCCTACTTATTGGCCATAAGGCTTACTAGGTCCTATGTTTCTCCTTTGACCCCTTGGAATCTGCTCATATTTCTATTGTTGATTAGCTTCCCCAAGTTCAGGTACACCAAGACTTGGGGATGAAGGGAACCACCTCTCCTCAATTTCATTAAGCAATAAATTAGAATTTATTTACAGGAAGGATACACGGATGATGCAGAGATTAGCATCTAAAGAGATGCATGTGTGTGTGTTGTAAAACACATAAATCCAGGCACAGATTCGTAATGGACATGAAATAATAAAATATAGATGAGGGAGAGATAAAATCCTACTGTGTGGATTGAAAAGAAAACTATGAAAATCAGTGCTTAAAGATAGGAAATCAATGTTGCATAGGGTACGGTACTGTCAGAGGGCAGGGGCTGGTTCCGCTTTGCCCGGGGGATAGAGGGTCGTGCATTAAAGGTCAAGATGGACCTGCTTTGGGCTGGAACTTTAGGTTCTGTACATAAAATTTCTGCAAAAGGAGAAGTTTGTGGGATACTTTGAACACTGGAAGTTTATTATAGACTGTGATAAAATTTTCTGAATTAATTATACTTTTTTTCAGAATTTTTTATTTTATTTTTTTCTTGTTTCAGAACTTTTGTTTGTTTGTTTATTTATTTTTATGGCCGGCTCAGCCTGCCCTCAGGGCAGAGTTGGCACAGCATGTGGTGCCGGGGATCGAACCTCGGTCCCTGCAGCCGCCTGAGCTTTCCTAAGCAGACACTTTAGACCACTGAGCCATCCTGCTGGGCCAAGTCAAGCAATCTTTGAAACTGAATATAAAGCAGTTATAAATGAAAGCACTTGACCAAATAGGTTTAAATAATTTTAAAGAACAAATAAAAGTCACAGTTTATATAAAATAGGTGTGGCATATTATTATGTAAATTTTTTTCATGAATTGCAATTTGTCAACGCTTCGATAGTAATAATTATGAAGACATAGAAGAAAGAAAAGATAAATATGTAATACTTTTTTTCTTCAAACTTATAGGCCAGCCAAATAGCTGAGCAGACTAAAGCGCCTGCTTAGACAGAGCATAGCGGCCAGAGTTGGATCCCTGGTGTGGCATGCTGGCCCCGCCCCCAGGGCCCACTGAGACAGCGACTAAGACTGGGCATGGAGGCATGCCCCTGTAGCCCCAGAGCTTGGGAGGTTGCAAGCAGGAGAATCACTACATGTCCAAGCTATGTAGTGAGACCCTGCAGATCCTGTACTAAATACATCACAAAAATAGTAGATATATTAGTCCACACTCATTCCCTTAACAAGTACCTGAGTTAACTCAGGTCATCTTAATCTGTGTTTATAGAAGACTCTGTTCCTGGTTGCTTGATCAAGTGCCTTTGGGACCACGACAATAGAATATATCTGTTGGAAGAAGTTACCTCATTGCAGAGAGTGGAAGAGGAGGGTTAGAGTCCTGGGACCATCTTCAAGTTCTGGCTACCAATGACCTACTTGGTACATTATATTTGTTTGCTTGTTTGTTTTGTGTTTTCACTGGGCCCTTACTTTCTCAAGGTTCTCTTGCCTCCCCAATAGCACCACAGGCTGCTTGCTACCCAAGCCTTTATTCCATGGCTTCTGGGCTACATTTAACACCCAAATTACAGCAAAGAGGAAAATGGGAACTTGAAGTAGACATACCAAAATTAATAGCTCTTATCCAGGTGAAGACTTTTGTCATGGACGTTAAATATTTTGTCATTTGATTATTAAAAAAAACAAAAAGCTGCTAACTCACACTGGCAACATCATCATGTAATATGTGAGCCCTGTCTACAGCCTTCTCATGTGCTCCTCAGAGTCGTGGGAGTGCTGTGTGTCTAGTGGCATCCCGTGTGGACAGGAATGGTGCTGAGTTCTCTTGGCAACCTCATTATTAAATGTGTGTTCATTTCAGATGCCAATTTTTGGTTTGGGTCTTTAAATATGGGGGGGGGGTCCAATTTTCTTCTATTCTTTCTGTGTTCTAGATAGAAGTCCTTTGTCTGAAGTCCACCACTGACTACATGTGGACAGGAATGGTGCAAAGATCTCACGGCATCCTCGTTATTAAATGGGGGTTCCATTTAGTACCCTAGCCACTGGCTAGAGTAAAGTACAGCATTTCCCTGAAAGTTGTCTGTATTTTATCAAGTGGTAAAAAATCAGTCTTGACTGGGCAGGGCACCACCAATAATAATTCTACTTAAAATTTTAAAAAACTGATGAAACAAAAAAATGTCATAAAGGGCATATTTTCCCCTTAGAATAGACAGTGGCTTTAGTAAGTTATTTCCTCTGCCTTGATCTCTCTACCATTTTTCTGAATAAAGACCGTAAGTCCAAAGGCTACAGGCCAATCTCAGAAATGCCCTTCACCTCTGAAAACTCAGATTTTCTACTTCTTTAAGATCCATGCTTTAATTTTTGCTGTTTTTCAAGAAGAATTTCTCCTGTAAGGTTCCCTGGGCCTTCTTGGCAGTCACTTTGTCATCATATCTACCTACCAGTTTAAATGTCATGTCCAGACAGCATTGAAGCTCAAGTTGAGTTCTCCACAGCACCAGGAAGTTTGTTCTGGCAGAAGCCTGTGGGACATTCTGGAAAGAGAGAGAAGCTGGACTCAGGAAGCTGGAAAGAAGGAAGTTACTGCATGCAAGCACATTTTTATTTTCACATTCAATCGCATGATTTTCTTTCCAAATGGATTGTGGGTGCTCTACAACGAATGCATAATTTCTTTAGACATTGCAATAATGTTCTGGCTAGTTCTGGAAGTCTAAAAACCAGCGTACAGAGACACTGAATCTTTGTATAAACATCTCATCTGGACACCTGTAGCATACACTCTAACTAGTAGTCATACTTCAAATATTTCACTTTCCTTTCCTATTCTGAGACCATTACATTAAAACAAATCTCTGGGGAAGATATGAGAGGAATAGGAAGAAAGACACCACAAATACATCATTTTGGAAATACTGTGATCATTAATTTTTGACATGTCTTTACATGCAGAAAACATTCATTGGTTTTTCTAGCTGTAACTGCTGTTTACAGAACTGGCTGAGTAGAAGGAAACAAACAAATATAGTTTCAGGATCTATCTAAAATGACTGACTAGGCCATTTTCTCTCATCACTCACTAACACTTTGGGTGTTATTTTATTAATTATTACTTTTTTTTGGAAACAGTGATCGAACTCAGGACCTTGCACTTGCCAGGCAGGCACTCGTGCCTCTGAGCTATCTCCCTGGCCCACATTTTGGGTTTTAAAAGCAAAATGCTTTCAGGTCTCCCACATAACATCTCACTGATCTTCAGTAATTACTGGCATGATTTAAATAAAATGAAGACCAGCAAAGAATTTATTGAAATTTCAGGGGCAAGATAGCTCAGTGGTCTGAAGCACGTGCTTAGGAAAGCTTAGGCAGCCACCAGGACCATGGTTTGGTCCTGGCACCACATACTGCGCCAGACCCAACCCCATGGCAGGCTGAGCTGACCACAACATAAATAAAGTTAAAAACCATTTAAAAAATTATTGAAATTTCAATATTCTCTTAAAGTAGATAGGTAATTTCATCTGCTTTGTTTTCCTTATTATGGAGTCTAAAATTTAAGACAATTTCATACCTTTTTCAAATTTGTTTACAGATGAGTTAGGTTTTTGGAATTTTCAGTTCGCATATGTTTGCCTGCAAAATTTGGAACTTAGAGAAGAACAAGAGAGGAAATATAATTCAGTGACATAAGTGCCTCCCTGTAAAGCACAAGGTTCTCAGTTTGACCCCTGGAACAAAAAAGAAAACTCAGGAAAGAATTCAAACAATGGGATGATTTTAGCTGTACTCCAAAAAATGTTATGTCAAATAGTCCTTTGTTTCTTTTTCTTCCTTCCTTCCTTCCTTCCTTCCTTCCTTCCTTCCTTCCTTTCTTTCTTTCTTTCTTTCTTTCTTTCTTTCTTTCTTTCTTTCTTTCTTTCTTTCTTTCTTTCTTCTTTTTGTTTTTTGAGACAGGGCCTTGCTACGCAGTTCAGGCTGACCTTGAGCTCACTTTTACAGCCAAGGCTTCTCTCAAACTAACACCAATGCTTCTGCCTCAGCCTCCCAAGTGCTAGGTTCCTTTATTTTTTCTATTTTGCGTTCTTTTTTGTATTCATAATCATGTAAATACTAGCAAATGAATTTATACATAAAAGTTCTCAAGTATGAACAGATGTTAACACCATCATAAAAAATGAACAAATAGCATTAATTAATATTTCAAAAAGTAATACAAATCGTTAAAAAAATCAAATATACCTTTTAAGGTGACACAGTTATGCAAAATAAAATAAAGTATAATGTTATTTTTCCTGTTGGATCTAAGGAGTTGGGGATGAAACAGGAAGATCTAGCCGTAAAGAAAGAGAGGAAATAAATCAACCACCAGCTAGCGTAGATTACGGCATATATCTAAAAGTTGACTGCATTTTATTAAGTGATTAAAAACTGTCTTGACTGGCCAGGCACCATCAAGAACAGACTTTTCTCTGTAGTCCAAGTATTCAGAAACTTAGACAGGAAGGCCCTGGCCAGCCCAAAGAGCAGGATGCACTTACTCTCACTCTTGGGCTTATTCATGTGGACAGCACAAACCAAATATCACAACACCTTAGAGTCGCTCATTACTATAGAGCAGAATATGAAGAACAACAACAACAAAAAACTACCTCTCCTACTGGGCATGGTGTCTGGCATCTGTAATTCCAGCTCTTGGGAGGCTGTAAACAGGTGGATCACTATGAGTCTGATTTAGTAGTGTGACCCTGAACACCCTGTAGACCCTTCCCTAAAGTACAAACAAACAAACAAACAAACAAACAAAAATCCCTTTCCTAATGCTAGTGCCATTGCTATGAATACAAAAGCGACAGACACTTCAAAAATACTTCTTGTACACCATCTAGCCTCGTGATGCCATGCTAGGGGAAGGATCCATTTCTTGTTGAGCCTTGTTTGTGTGTTCAGTCTTACAAAAATTAAAGAATTTCACCCAGAAAAGTCCTCCTCCCTTTTCTGCTTGAATTTGACACAGCGAGTTTCATCAGTGAAGATGAATTACCGCTGACGTCTTCACTGCGAGGGAAGATAAATCAAGCTTGGCTACCACATTACTCATTTGGATGTGTGTGTGTGTGTGTGTGTGTGTGTGTGTGTGTGTGTGTGTGTCCCAAATGCAGTCCGAAGTAAAAAATATACTAGGAGGCCCACAGGGCTCGACAGCTGATTTAGAACCTTCCTGGCACTCTGGCTTTCTCCCCCTCTGCTTCACAGAATAAAGCTGTGTTCTCTTTTTACAGAGGATCATTTGGTTATAGGAAGTCAATATCATAAACAATTGTTCCTTCTGTCATTGTTTTGTGCAGTACCTGTGATCACACTCAAGACCTTGTGCGTTCCAGGCAGGAGCTTACACGGCTGAGCTATATTCCTGGCCCCAATGTTATAAATAATTTAATGACATTTCTTCATAAAGACTGGATAGTTGTCTAAACAATTCTAAAGCTAAAATGAGGACAAAAGCAAATTAGAATGTTCTGCTCTGGGGTGTAAACTGAGTCTCAGTGGTAGCATTAGAAGGCATTTCATGCTGCTTATTTAGTTATGGTCAGTGAACTCTCTTATAGCAGGAAAAACCCAGGGGCAAGATCTGAATAACTAAATGTGGTGGCAAGAAGATGCCTTTTATGTATCTATTTACGTTTCTTCTGTTGTCTTACAAGGAGATATAAATATAGGGAAATCTATTAAGCAGCAGAGTTTTTGTTGCCTCAACTACCTTGTAGTATGTTCATGTTTATTTGCATGTATTTCCCATCACCTAAAAATGCGAGCATCCTCCATCCATGAGCAAAATGTGTGGTTGATTGAAATCATACTAGTCTCTTATCATCATGTTCCAAGATGCACTTGTAGCTGTTTAAGACAAAAACACTTCTAAAATATGAACTTGTGTTAAGAAAGAAAGCATAAGCTATTTTCCTGACTCCACCCACTCTTCCCATTCATACAATTTGGTTACAATGAGCAATCTGAAGGAGCTGTGTCCTTTTTTAAATGTTTTAACTCTGACATAGAGAGTATGGTAACACAATAAGATCCATGTTGAGTGAGTACAGTAAGGACAAGGCACCGTGTGGCCCCCATAGCGTGGGACGCAGGACTGCTAGGGTGGAGGAAATCTTTCTCAAAACTGACAGGACTTACATTTATTGGACGGTTGAAGAGATGCAGCAGCTAGCCATCCGCGAGTCTTGGTCAGGGAGGTCCTCCAGTGGAAATCTGAATCAAGCTAGAATTCATGTAGAGTTTTCAAGGGAGAGATATGGAAAGGTTCCTGGAAGCGCAGTCCTAAATGTGAGAATCAATGGAAAAAAAAATCAAACCCAAGAGCTTCTAAGGCAGCAAAGTAGGGAAGATTGAGTCTAACATCCCGATGGCCACCAAGCTTTGCAAAATTGCTCAGAGTCTCTGATAATGTACTTGAGACTTCTCAACTCCATCTCCCTAATTCCTGTTTCTCTGCTCTTTGATAGCTCAACCTACCTCTCATTTTCATAGAAATTTACTTTAAAAAGTCAATATCCACATGGTAGAAATACAAAGATTTATATAAAGGGGTAAAATCTATGAAGTATTTCTGGAGAGTGGTTTTGTAGCATTCATTGAAGACGCTAGAAAGATTCACTTCATCTTAAAACTTGCATTGTGTGATACATGTGATATAGTTTTAGGAAGTAAAATCAGTGATGTGTGTGACATGCTCCAAGAGCTTATGTCATATTAGCTAAAAATTTGAAATATCAAAATTATACATCGTTAGTAAAATTAAAATTCATGTTGTAGAAAGTATTATTTGTGGGAAAATGCTGACAGCACAGAATTAATTTCAAAGATATTTTTAAACACATTAATGCATACCATGCATACCACACATAAAAAAGCGTATGACATTCATAAGATTTATATGTGTATAGATGTTTTACATATAAATATTTTCTTTCTTTCTTTTCTCTTTCTTTTTTTATCCTCTCTCTCTCTCTCTCTCTCTCTCTCTCTCTCTCTCTCTCTCTCCATGTGGGTCTTCCCGAGAGCTGGAATGTATCTCTATTATGCTGATGTTGTCTCTTTTTTTAGTACCATGAATATTTTGTTATGAAACCCATAACATGCTCTGCACAGTAGGGTAAGCCTATCATCCAGGTCACTCAGAAAGTTGAGGTCACCCTGGACAGCTTAACAAATCCTGGGGCTATGACATGGGTCTGGAGTGCCATTCCAAAAGAGCCAGGTTCCCAGAGGTAGGGCTTTTGGGAGGTGCTCGGGTCATATGCACACCTTACACCTGGGCAGATACACCTACTGGTGAGTTCATGGAAGAGCGTGAAGGGCTCTAAAAGGCATGACTCAGCAGGGTATGTTTCCTCCAGCTCCTCCCTGCTCTGCTTTCTGGCTAAGTTACCTAAGCAGCTTTCTTCTACCCAGTGGAATATCTGCTTGGGAGCCATCCATGATAGCCTGAAAATGTGCAAAATTGTACCCCTCCTCGCACATGATCGTGTTCCTGGGATGCTGAAAGCAACCAAGACACCATGGCTCAAAATAAAATGTGTGGAGTGCATAGCTCAGTAGTGCAGTACTCACCTAGTGTGTGAGACATCCTAGGTCCAATAGTTCTGTGGAAAAAAAAAAAAGACAAACTACAAAAATGTAGAAGGAGTTGTGTGTCTTCTGTCCATTGTTTTACTGGCCAATCTCCTGCAAGAACACTAGCGTACGTTCGCCTCTAGGACTGCGGATTTGTATCTTCACTCACTGGATTTCCAGCTTCTTAGTCAGAGGATCAGGCTGAACTGTTTTTGTCTCCTAGCAGCAGGAAACCTATGGGCTCACAGGAAGCAGGGTGCACAGTCATGGAATAGGGAAAATTATAATCATAGGAGGAAAGTTGGATAGCCAAGAGGGATGGGCCTTGGGGAACTACTGAGGGTTCGAGGACCAGGATAAGGCTCGGTCTCTTAGTAACTCTGTAGTTGGAATCAGACCAACATTGGGAACTCTGGCACTTGAGGCCAGCTTCTTTCCAATTATAAAAAGTAATATTGAAGCTTAATTTGTCAAACTGTCATGTCCTTACTGGAGATTGCAAGCTCTCATCTTTTCCATACCTAGCTTACATTTTCTAATTTATAAAATTGAGCATTAACATAATAATTGTCATAAAGCTATCAAAGCTGAGATTTCTATTACTGCAAATAACCAAAGTCAAAGTCGAGATGGTAGAGTACAGAGGTCCTGTCAGCTTTCGGAGCCACGTATGAAGAGGTTTGATGCACACGGGACACAGTGGGAAGGAAAATGTCCAGGATTACATGTTGGCCTATTTGAGTTCCACCCGTGTGCCTGCATGAATTCTTCAACTTCTCTGAGCTTCGGTTTCTCAATACATTAAATGTGTGTATATTTTCCTTTCTCTTACGTATTTTCTTTACATTTTTAAAGATTCAGATGAGCAAAGTAGATGAAAGTTGAAGGAGAATAATTTTTTTAATTGCATTTCTTAAAGTCATAAGTGTAGAGAAATACTGAAATGGAATATATTGTCAGAGTGCCTGAACAGCACTCCACAAATCTCAAGTTTTGAGGTCATTCCTGGAGTCACCGTGTCCACCATGGTTTATCCTTTTAGTTTGGTTGAAATCCCCAACAGTGATTACAGATTTACTACACTGATCTAAGCTTTAGAGTTATGGAGTAAGGAGATCACTGTGTTATGTTGTGAGTCTGAATTTTTAAAGAGAAAGGATAATTAGGATGCATGTAATAACCTCCTAAAGTCAGAGAGATGTTTCCATTTTTAGTCCTCCATACTATTGTCAAGTTAACAATCCGACACACCCTATCCCCATTCTCAGGTTTCTTGCTTTCCACAGTTAATCCACTGGTCTTACCTCACATGGAAACTGCATAATATATTTCTTCGTGTCTCTGGACAATGCCTAGATTTTGTCCAGATGTCTGTGACTTTTGTTTTGAAAACCAGTGTTCAGGAGATGCACAGTCCACTCCTAGAAAGAACTGTAGAGTGTAGCTTCCTGGAATTGAATGTTACATGGGGTATTTTCCTTCTAAAGTTATATTCATATTTTCATTCATTCTGTACATTATGCCCTTTAGAGAGACAAATGGGATATTTACCTAAGGTTAGACTTTCAAGTTAAAGAAAGAAATGAAAGCCAAAGTAAGTATGACCATCAAGTAAGCATGAAAGAACAAGATTTTGGGCTCCGCGATAGGCAGAACCTGTTCAGACCCAACCCAGGCCCAGCTTGTATGTGGGATTCAGTACCACAGGCTGCAGCAGGAAAAACCTGAGCACAGCAGCCAGACCCAAGCCAGGAACATTTGGATGAGTTCAAACTTGGTAGATCTGGACCTGGTAAACTGAGACACCACTTTGCTAGACCCAGATCTGTAAGAGTGTCTTTCTCTTCATATATAAAAGGGGCAACATGTAACTGGGTGAACTAGACTGCCTGGTAAGCTCCAGGTACATCAAGAAGAGGTGATCAGACAGAACTTAGGGAAACTAAATTAAATACAAATTCCCAATTTAATGTCTGCTTAGCTACACAGAAATAATGTTTGGTCTGTCTAAAATACAAACCCATTAGTTACAAAAATTTGTCAGTGTGGCATAAAACACAGAGCTAGATTAGTATGATGACCTCTAGGAGGCTTAAATCAACAGCCTCCAGCATTGCCAGTTTCACCGGTAACCCAATGCAAATAAGGAACATTGGACTATGTATACAACTACTTCCTGTCAGTTTAAAGAGAAAAACATTTTTTATTTCTTTCGTTACCAATATCCGTAAGAAAATTTATCATGTCTATACCCTGTGCTCTATATAACTACTATGAGGACAACAATATGGCACGTGCCAATTATTGCAAATGTACTACTAACATATTTTGAAACTACCATATTGTTATTTCTTTTTTTTTAAATTTAATTTTAATTTTTATGTTTTTCTTGTTTCAGAACTTTGGTTTTTTTGTTTATTTATTTTTACGGCCAGCTCAGCCTGCCTTCATGGCAGGGCTGGTGCAGCATGTGGGACTGGGGATCGAACCGCAGTCCCTGCAGCTGCCCAAGCTTTCCTAAGCAGGAGCTTCAGACCACTGAGCCATCCTGCTGGACCCCATTATTTCTTATTAAAAGTAATAAAAAAGTTTGTCAGTTGCTAAATGTTACTACCCATTTTTAGCATTCCAAATAATAGTTCTGTAAATACAAAATTATAACTACTTAACCATTTAATCTGTCTTGGGTAAGAATTTTGGTAGCTGCTAAAGGTATAGCTGCACCAAAGCTCTATACCAAAGGCCAGAGGATGCTACTATGCAAACTGGCAAAGACAACAAGCTAAATTCAACCTCAGGCCCCAAGTCCAACTGGGAGAAATGCAGGAGACACTAACATAGAAGAAAGTGGGAATCACATAGCTGAAATCTCTAAATTAATAGTGGCTGAAGTTAAAAAAGAAGAAAAGTAAAGAAAAAAAAAACTGCAGAAAAGTAGAGAGGTAATCAGATCAGAGATAATCTTGGAAGTAAAGAAAAAAACGAATAATATTTGAATAGAACTGCTTTTTTTCAACTGAGCAGTTTAAAACAATTCTTGTAATGGCATCGATAATGTCTTTTATGGATAAGGAAAAAAAGCTG
>PVJA010015587.1:17161-45214 GCA_004027025.1 Myocastor coypus
AGACTGGTTCTCTTCAATGGTAAGCTAACTACAGCCCCCCCCCCCCCCCCCCCCCCCCCCCCCCCCCCGTTCACAACCCTTCCTTTTTCGATCTTTTAGCTCAAATTCCTGAGTGTTGATTTACACCATTCAAGTGGGGTCTGATTCAAGATCATTATTTCCTCAACATATGACTAAATGAATGTAAATGGTAGTGGGCAATGACAAAGAAGATGGGACACTGCTACCCTTTACCCTGTGAAAGAAGAAACTACACTAGATTGCATAAAGAAGGACATTGCTGTTTTGATTCTCCTATGAGAAAAGGGATCTATTTGGGAGAATTTTTGTCTTACCCTTTAAATATTGATTCAATTGTTTTAATACTGAAGCATGTTGGATACATTTATTTGGTAGATTTCTGAACCCAGTTCATTTTGTTTTTACGGTATGTCTTTAGTAGGAGAGACTAAGCAGAAGAGAAAAGAAAGGAAAAATCAGGAATATTCATTTCAGTGGCTGGCAGAGTTCGTACACACCGGCTAGATGGAAAGTAGAGTTCATTCTAAGCCAGATTCTCTAGAATTTTAAAAAGAAAACGAGAAAACCTAAGGTACTTTAGCTCATTTACTTTTACATTATCACTGAAGCAAATTTGAGCTGGGCATGGTGATGTTATTTTATGTCCTCATCTTCCACTGTTAGGATTATGTTAGACCCAGAAAAGTGGAAATTCTAAGCTGGATATCCAGCCACAAGATCTCTACACTTCGGGATGATTACAAAGTGTGCTTTCAGATGCTCCAGAAGGGAAATCATTTTGATTTTCAGAAAGGGTTCCTGAGAGTCAAACTCAGTATCTCACGCATGCCCGGCAGGCACATGCTACATTACTGAGCCACTTTCCTGCAGGTGAGCCAGCTTGAGCCTAGGCCCTCTTTTCCTTGAGGCTCTTTCTGGCCCTCTCTCAAGGTACAAAGTTAAACTCCTATCTTTGTGCACTCGTGTGGGCCTTGGCTTGGGAGCCATTGAGTCCAGGAGCATATCTTAGCAGTTGATATTTTGTACAAGTATTGCTGTTCTTTCAGTTCCAATAACATTACATGTGGATCTTCTGTCCAACGGTTTATACGTTCTTTCCTTTGCCTCAATTCCCCAGTGGTTCTTTACTGATCTTGACCTCCACGGCCACACTTAGACTTTGTCATTGCTAATAACAATGCCAGCTCTAAGATCTTACTTTCCAACATCTCTGCCTTTATCTATGAACCTTCTGGTTTGCTCATGGTAGTTTCCCCTCTCCAGGAATTCACTCATCTATATGTACATCAATCCATCATAATGATTGTTTCAATTATCTGTCAAAATTTCTTTCTACCTAACTTATTTTCCTTTCTAGCACATCTATTACAGCCCACGATCTAGTATTAGATCCATTCCCTTGCACATACCTGTAGTTCTTATGCCCCACTAAGCCAGAGAGAAATATGCTGCTTAGAGAAAATGTTGGTTGACCAGATGCTCACATGTGAGGATGAACATACTTTTAAAGTGACACATGTGGTAAGTACCTTCGCTACTTCTCTCATTGTTGAGATAAAGTACTTCACACCCAAAGTTAATGGAGAAAATGATTTTTTTGGCTCACAGTTCATAGATATTTAAGTTCATAATCAGCCGACTCCAAGGCAGGGTGGCATAGCAGAGGGCATCACTGTGAAGAAATAGCTCGTGGTGGGCAAAACATAGCAGAGCAATCAAGGGACCTTAGCAGCAGTTTTCTGTTTTTCTTATATTCTGTCCAGACTACCAGGATTAGGATGGTGCCAAAACAATCAGTAAATTGATACAGTAATCACCAACCGTTATTCCTAGCACCCTTAATCCTAGCATTGTATCATGAATGAGTCATGCATTTTAGACTTGCCACCTCTGAAAATCCCTACCTATGCCTGTATGAGGCTTTGAAGGGACATCTAGACACAGCCATGACATAAAGTTTTGATCATAAAACACAGATAAGCCCCAAATGTTCCCTGAAAACTTCAGCCTTTGAACCAATCATTTCCTTTCCCCAAGATGATACTTATTTACTGTAGGTCTTCTGACACTTTCAACAACTTCATTCTTTCTCAGTGAAGGCTAGACTCTTACTTCACAGAGAAAATAAATTGAATCCTGTAAGAGCCACATCATTTGCTGCAGCTACATCTATAAAATTGCCTGTGACTACATTGCATGTGACTTCTCTCAGTTTCAAGCCTATAAATAGTTATTGCTCTTGTTCAAGGTCATTTGCATCTTAGGGCTTGTAGTGGTTGATACGCTGTGTCAAGTTGAGAAGTTAAAAACCTAACTAAATCGACTTAGATATTCTACACCCTGGGTGAGGAGGCCTCTCCCTAGATTGACTCACTACTTAAATGATGTAAAAGGGAACTGAGGAAGGATGGAGTGTTTCACATCCTTGGAGGAGCTCTGGTCTCTGAAGTCAGATTGAGCACCAGTTTTTTGACCTACATCTTAGATCCTTTAGCTTTCTGGTATAGAGTATTCAGCCTTCTGTGACAGACCCATCCTCCTCCTCATAGAGACTTTCACAGAATACTGTAGTGAGCTTCAAATCTTGGGCTGAATCCTTGCGTCTCCAGTGTGCTGACACTCTCCATATGCTTCTTAATCCAGCTCTGTGTCTGACCATTGTAAGTCAAGTTTATAATTTCTTATACATTGGTACATCTTGTGTTCTATCTGTTCCTTGTGTTATATCTGTTGCCCTAGTAAACCTCTGACTGATGCAGATTACTCTGTGCTCTCAGGAGGGGGCCCAGGCCCTCTAGTGGGGCTTCCATGCTCTAGGGAGGGGCCTCTATACCCTAGGAGTGGAAATACTGAGCCCAGTTTAGTTAAGCTTTTAACTTCTCACGCTGACGCAGTATGTCAGCCACTACAAGAATCTATTTCTCCAACATTGCTTAGTCATTTACTCCTAGAACTTCCTTCTTTCTCTTCTGTTTTAATACTTTCCTTGTTCTCATGGTTCACTCCCAGAAGTACCCTGATTTTCCTTACCATCACCTATCTTTAAAAACAATTCCCTAGATTCAAGTCCATCTCCCCTAAGTGTTCCACTTCCCCAATCATTGTAGTAGCAACAGTTTTCAAGAGGTGTCTGTAGTACTTGCTCCTATCTGATCAACTGATTTCTCCTCAGATAATTGCAAAAGGGTTTCACACCATAGAATTTTCTCATATAAAGGTTACTAACAACAATCACTTACTAGCAAGGCCCAACTCTCCTTAATTCTAAACCATCTGTCTACATGTGTTCACAAAGCAGGCCAGTCTTTCTCTGCTGAGACTGCTTCCTAGGATGATTTTTGAAAAATAATATCCATCTACCTTGATTTTCTCCTCTTTCCCTTTTTTTTTTGGGGGGGGGGTGGCCAGTGTTCGAACCCACTTGTGCCACGGAGCTATCTCCCCAGCCCTATACCTTGAAAGTCGACCATTGCTTATAGCCCTTTTTTCCTTTTTATTGCTTGATTTTCCTTGCTCTTTGGAGCTAAAACACTATAATGTTGCCTAGGTCCAAACTTTGATGCTTCTATTTTTCAGGATTATGTAATTTTCAAATTTCTTTTCCTCCCATTTTAAATAATTAAATGTAAATATCGAAAACAAAATGAAAAATTCTCCTTGACTTCATTTTTGGATTTTTTTTTTCCATTTCAGGCTTACATAACATCCAGAAGATTTTATTTATTCTCCTGGTTTTATTTATTTATTTATTTATTTATTTATTTATTTATTTGTTTGTTTGTTTGTTTATTCATTCAGTCAGTTACTGATTCATTTATTTTTTGTCTTTTTAAGACAGGGTCTCACTATGCAGTTCAGGCTGGCCTTCAGTTCACTTTTGTTAGCCTAGGCTTGTCTTGAACTCACGTTGATCCTCCTACCTCTGCCTCCCAAGAGCTGGGCTTACAGGCATGCGCTACCATGCCTGAGTTATTCTCCTCGTTTTAAAATCTGTAAACAACTTCACCTTTTTCCTTCATGACTTCTGAGGTCAATAATTACTTGTCTGACTTCTGATTTGAGAGGATCCTGAATAGCCATCTCAAGAGAATTTGAGGAAGGAAGGGCTGGCGAAATAGCTCAGCAGATTAAAGCATCTGCAAGCAGGCACAGGGGCTGGTGGCTCTATCCCTGGGCCTGCTGTGCCAGCCCCACCCCTGGGGCATGCTAAGATGACAATTGCTGAGCTAGCAACTGAGACTACGCATGGTGGCACATGCCTGTAACCCCAGCTCTTGGGAGGCTGTAAACAGGCGGATCACTATGAGTCTGATCTAGTAGTGAGATCCTGAGCACCCTGTAGACCCTTCCCACAAATTCAAAATTAAATAATAAACAAATAAATAAATGTAAATAAAAATAAAATTGAGAAGGAAATTAAACAAGAATACTGAATCTCCTTTGCAAACCCTTTACAAAGTTTAGACATCTTAGTAAACCACTAAATATTGCTACCATTTTGCCACTGGGAGGTAGTTCTGCTCCCTTCTCATACAGATGTTTTGCAACTCTTCCAATAATTATTTTGTAGATCTTGACGTTCCTACCATTGCACTGTTAACACTCTGCTACAAGGTTAGAGCCGTCTCTTTCAGGATTACTCTGCTACACGTTTCTTCCAGCCTTAGCCCTTAATGTCCCCTAGAGGCACCTACTTCGTATTCTCTCCAAATAGCGGAAGAAAAATGCTATTTTCTTTTCTCCCAAATGGGGGTCTTTTCTACCTTTTCTCTGATTAAAGCCTAACTGTCATCAGCTCCTGCAGTTTCCTCAGTGTAGATTATCAGGTACTGTAGATGAGACCTTCCCTGCTCCTCTGGGCTCTGCTGTCTCAAGTTTTCTTCTGTCTTGAAGCATATGCTACAGTGCTTCCCTTCCACCTCAGATTTGTGTTTGTTGTCTTGTGACTTTGAATCTGTTGTTCCTCCAGCTGGATTACTTTCCTCTCTCCGATTTCCCTTGCTTTTTGTTTGCATGCACTGAGGTCCCCAAGTGTAGGTAACCACCTTACTGATACCATGTCTGACACCCCTTAGCGAACATGGACACCATCTTATTTACCTGTTTTGTTTTGCTTCTTCTTTTTTTTAATTTATTTTTTTTTCTTGTTTCACAACTTTTGTTTGTTTATTTATTTATTTTTATGGCCGGCTCAGCCGGCCCTGAGGGCAGGGCTGGCGCAGCATGTGGTGCCAGGATCCAACCGCGGTGTCTGTAGCCACCTAAACTTTCCTAAGCAGGTGCTTTAGACCACTGAGCCATCCTGCCCGGCTCCTGGTTTACTTCTTCTTTACAGTACTTAACAGTAACTGGAACCATCTTACTCGTTTTGCATTCGTTGTCAATATCTTCTTCTATACCCAACTGAAAGGCAAGCTTGTGGAATCGCTTTTCACAGTTGAATCTCAAAATGCAGTAGGAAAATTGCCATTCTAATTAGAATCCTTTTAATTGGCTCACTGGACTAATTATTTCCCATCTCTAATAAGATACATATTGCTGAGAAATTTGAACAAACTTCGGTACACTCTCACCAGTTGATTATAGGGAGTGACTGTAGTAAGCCTGCCCAAGGTCTCTGAAAATGGTCCCTAGCCCAACACAGGCACCTCTACTTTCCTGAGCATCCTGGGTCAGCTAACCTATCAGCCAAGTTTTCTGGCGTCCAACCAAAGCCTCCCTGATTCTTTCCTTCCCAGGCAACAAGGATGGTGTTTGCATCCGTGAAGGACCTCATTGCCTCTGGGGACTTTGGAAAATGACTGGGTCGTGTGAAAGACTCCTCTGTCCCACCTTTCCTGAGGTTCGATCTTTCATTTAGAAGAAAAGAAAATTACAGCTCTTTATTTGGCTGTACGAAAATTTATGGGCCAGGGTGGTTTCCAGGCTACTGCTCCAGTCGGGCACTGCTCTGATGATGTATGCCTGGGACATGTCACCAGCATAGCCGGGCTCCGATGATGCATTACAGCAACAACTCATTTGTCATACATCACCGCCTGGACAGCTTCCCCCCTCTGGGCCTCTCCTGTACTCTCCAGTGGGGAGTCCTGGCTCCACACAAGCTCCCGGGACCGTGGCATTTACCATGTATTTCTTACTGCTAGTGGGAGAGAAGAAAAATAGTGAGTAGCAGCAAGTTCTATGGGGTATCTCATGCCTTTTAAAAGTGAAGGTTTTACATCTTGAGGCCATAAGATACTAGCAAATGGCGAGAAGACTGTAGGAAAGCCCCTTTATGCTTTTAGACTATCACACTAATGCAAAAGCCTAAGACATTGTTTTGTAGCATTCATCCTAAGAGTTTCATACATAATTAAATTAAATAATTTATTCCACCAGCAGTGCTATGTAGGAAATTATTATTTTCACCCATTTTATAGAGGGATGGCTCAGAAAGATAAATTTGCCTATTTTTACCCAGTTAATGGACAAGTACAGTTAGATCAAAGGAGCTGAGGAATGAAATCTTTGTTTGTAATCTCAATACCATGCTGTACAGACACTCTTACATGAACCCTGGGATTACAGGCATGTGACACCATACCAGGACTCAGCATTCCCTGAGGTAAGGCTGGTGCAGCATGTGATGCTGGGGATCTAACCCCAGTCCTTGTGCTTGCCTAAGCAGGCACTTCTAGGATGATTCTTATACTGATATCTGGCTCCCAATATGAGACAAACATATAGACATTCTTCAAGCATTTGATTAATCATTCTAATGGACATGCAACTGTAATTCTATCGTTAATGATATCACCTGACAATTTGGGGTTGATTGTAGGGAACATAGAAAATGTTTTGCTTATGTTATTTTGTTTTCCTAATCTTGCAAGCATCGTCCTACCATTGTTTTGAGTTTAGGAATGAGGAAGTGGATAAAAATGGGTGGAAGAGGTTTTCAAACAAAGCCACTTTGCAAGAGGCCACCCAGGGAAATTCAAGTGAGCAGGGGAAGGTATAAACTGAAAAACTGAGTAAGAGTTAGTGTAAAGTAGTTGAAATGTTATTCTAAATAGTTTAGTCTTGGGGCTGGGGAGATAGCTCCGAGGCACAAGTGCCTGCTGGGCAAGTGCAAAGTCGTGAGTTCGAACCCTGGTCCCACAAAAAATAAATAAATAAATAAATAAATAAATAAATAAATAAATAGTTTAGTCTTATGAAAAAAATCTCTTAAAATGTCACTAAAACAAAATGCTTAAAGTATGTTTTTGTTACTCTAGGTGAAAATTTGAAATTCTATGGAGAAGTATTTTTATGCATTTATAAGCTTTTTCATTCTCAGCATTAAGTTTCAGAAGTTTTAGACTGGCGTGGTGGTGTAAGCCTGTAATCCCAGGACTTGGGAGGCTGAAAACAGGAGGATCACTACAAGTCCCACCTATGTAGTGAGACCCTGTAGACCTTGAACAAAAAAGAAAGAAAGAAAGAAAGAAAGAAAGAAAGAAAGAAAGAAAGAAAGAAAGAAGAAGGAAGGAAAGAAAGAAAGAAGAAAAGAAAGAAAGAAAGAAAGAAAGAAAGAAGAAGGAAGGAAGGAAAGAAAGAAAGAAAGATGGTTTTCATCTTTCCATACTAATATGAAAAAAGAAGAGGAGGAATAAAAACGAAGCAAAGATAAAATGTTATTAGTTAATATAGTATGAAACACTTAAATAAACCATTGAAAGGCAAGGAGTTGAACTGGAATTTTGAGTATTTCTTATAAATCTTTTTTATGGTACACATGCTGAGATTATAAGAAGGACATGTTTCCTATTGTTGCAAATTTCATTGCTTCACACAATTGCAAAAGAATATATTTCTAAGTTAGACAAGAAAGTGTTTGCTTAAACAATATCCCTCCCTTGAAAACAAATTTAGATAGTTTATTAATTTATGCTAATGAAATGAATTAAATATTTAATATAACTAAGGTTGCTGTTTGATAATAACAAAGGCAAAAAGTGAAGAACAGTAATAAGTGAACATAAAGGAATGAATGAGTAACTGAATAGCTGCATGGTATCAACAATAGCATTTATTTATTTCCGGTCTAAGTTATGCCATATTTACTTTTCTCTTTGCCAGGACTATGGCATGCATAACTGAAAGAAGGGACTTATTTTGACTGCATTTCAGTCTGTACCCGACTAGCCCCAAGGCATAATGGCATATAGAGGGGCATCACAGAGGGCAATCTGCATGCATGCATACTTTTCAGCATACATAATAATAATGGCCAAGAAAATCACTTAGAGGGCATCTAACCTAGATGTGTTACACCTGTCAAAAGCAACCCTCTCAACAAAGAGGCTAGAAAATATGCTGGCCTCACTTTGAAAATAAGCCTGTAAAACATCAGGCAAAGACAAGTTTAATAAACCTCACACACTGGTGAAAAGGATTGGTGTATAGTGCAAAGAAGTAGAAAATACACATTCAAGAGTAAAAACTAATACAAAGAAGGAAGGAAAGAAGAAAGGAAGGAAGGAAGGAAGGAAGGAAGGAAGGAAGGAAGGAAGGAAGGAAGGACAGCAGGTCTCCTACATAAAAGAACTCCAAATGATTCATGCACCAATAATATTGTGCACCCTGTACTGTTTATGTTAACTATACTTTCTATATTTTTCCCAAAGATTTCTATATAAATAAAGGAAAAAGAGTACACTGTAGAGAAATGTGACACACAGAACTACATTTTTGGACTTAAAATTAACATCACCTTTAACACCTAAAGCCATACATAAGCCAGGTCCTAGAAGGTATCCCTGATTAGATAAGGTGAAAATGCTATTTGACCTCTATGTGTCCTTCCAATAGCTTATAGTAACCCTAGTGTAACAATAAAAATGAACCAAATAGACAAGGACTTCAGACAAATAACAACGGAAGGACGTTGCACACAGCACTGACCTGTACTATTCAACAGCAAGATCATCTAAAACAAGGGAAGTGAGAAATAGCTATGGCCTAGAAAAGTCTCATCTGTGTAACAAGTACATGTAAAGTGATATGATGAGATAAACTCCTGGGAAAGAGAGGATGGGGGAAGAGAAAGTAAGCCTGCTATGAACAAAACGTGTATTTTAATCAATAATAATAATAGTAATAATAATAATAACAATAATGATAGCCAGGCGTAGTGGTGCACACCTATAATCCCAACACTTGGGAGGCTGAGGCAGGAGGATCAGTTCAAGTTGGAGACCAGCCTGGGATACAAAAGTGAGCTCAAGGCCAACCTGAACTGCGTAATAAAACCCTGTCTCAAAAAGACAATAATAATAATAATAACAGTAATAATAATAATTTAAATTGAAGATATAGGAGGATGAAACTCTCAAACTGAAAAATACGTGGGCCAAGTTCATGTTCTCTAAAGTGAAGAATGAATTTTAAGCATGATGGAGGTTAAGAACAGAATATACTTATTGGGGGAAAGAAAGCTTCTGTCTGAGGGGACAGAAATAGACCCACGTGGGTTGCCTGGGAAGCTGCCTTTTCTAGGGATTTTTTTTTTGTCTTTTTGAGACCGGGTCTTGCTGTACAGTTCAGGCTGGCCTTGAGCTCAGTTTTGTAGCCCAGGCTGGTCTTCAACTCTCACCAATCCTCCTGCCTCAGCCTCCCAAGTTCTGGGATTACAGGTGTGCGCCACCATGCCCGGCTATTTTCTAGGGATTTTTATAGACCAAAACCATGAGGTGGTGGGGGCTGATGGGGGCTACGGTGGAAAATAGGAGAACTCACTCAGTGGGTATGACGTGGGACAAAGCTATGTATGGTCAACCAATGAGATTACAAGCACAATTGCTCAGGTAAAACTGATGAGATCAGTATCAAATGGGGGAAGGGAGAAATGTAGCAAGGGGGACATGAATGAAAGAGAGAGGCTCTTCCTGTGGGGGTTTGGCTTAGTGACTCTTCCTGACTCTTTCAAGGTGATTGATACCTTCGTGGGGTATCGGTCCCTGATGCCCATCTCTAGGGAAGTGTGTGGCTGCATTTGTTTACTCTTTTGTCTTGAAGACTGGCCCACAGCAAGCATGGCTGTCTCTCCTGAAGTTGCAAAGTTGTCTTGCCTTACATATTGTTTCCTTGAGGGCCTAGCCCTATCTGACTGCCTGTAATATTTCCAGTTTATCTGCCTACAGTACTATGATAGGAAACTATTAGTGTAATAAGGGACTTGGCTATCTACATATTTTTTTTCTATAAAACTATAACAAGAACATAAATCAACTAGTTATCAAAAATTAGGATTACTGGGGCTGGGGGAATAACTCAGAGGTCTAATGCCTGGGTTCCATCCCTAATAGATGCCCTGCTAGCCTCAGAACACTGGGTGTGCTGGGCCAACCCTAAAACCAGGCACGATAGTACATGCCTGTAATCTTTGTGCTGGGGAGGCTGAGACAAGAGGATCACTATGAGTCTGAGCTGTGCAGTGAGATCCTGTTTCAAATGAATAAATAAATAAATGATCATTTCTAAAAAAAATAGCATTTTGAAAATTTATTGACCATAGTTATTAAAAGTTATTTTGTAAAACATATACATATAGCAACCCTTGATATCCTCTCTTTTCTTGAAAGTTATTCTTAAAGATCATTTTAACTTGAAAATATTAAAGATAATTTTTTAATGGTATCTTTTAAAGAAGGAAGGATAGATAAAATCCAGTCAACTGAGTTTGTGTGCCAAATAGCCTTCTATGGAAATTAAGACAGGGGAAATGGGATTCACATTAAAAGGCAGGAAAAAAGTTTCTCAAAGTGAAATTATGAAATTCCAAGATGGTTACATGACGCGATCTAAATACTTTGGGGATTTGATGTTTGCATGTGTAGAAAATTCACCTTTGGTTGGGTAAAAAGTACTGTGTGAGTCTTTTAAATGACTTTAAAGTTTGTATGGGAACCGGGAAGATAGCTCCAAGGCACAAGTGCCTGCCTGGTAAGTGCAAGGTTGTTAGTTTGACCCCAGTCCCACAAAACAAACAAACAAACAAACAAACAAAAAACCCGATTGTATGAGTGATTGAAAATTTTATGTGACTTCCTCAAGTTGACAATAAATGAAGATCACCTAGGTAAATTCTATGCTAAAGAGTCAGAAATCCATGTGTGAGTTTCTCTTGTGGAGATCCTGTTCTGTTTACCATAGATTATTAAACTTGGTGCATTTCACTTATTATGGACAGGGTTAGAACGTTACGTCAGATCCTATCTCTATGAGCCTCAAACTTAGCTGGAATGCTGCTGACAATCTATTTAACATCATTCTCTCGGTCTCGTTAACTGGCCCGTGGAATCCTCAGTTCCTTATTGGGTTTCCCTATGAGCCATTTTATGGCCCAACAAGGCAAGCTGTGCATTGGATACAGTGGGTCAGTAATGTGCCTTCAACTGTACCCACTGCTGATTTTATCTTCTTGGAATGTCATAGTGCAGTGGAAAAAAAAATATGTTGATTTCAATGCCTGATTTCCTCAGACAGACCTTTTCTGAAGTGAAGTCAAAGAGATTTTTAATATCTGCGTTGTCATGCCCTCCAAAGCCAGCCATTCCTCTCTTATATTCCCCCAGGCTAGACCTTTAATTCCAGGCTGGACACCAGGGCAAGCAATCAATAAGTTGGTTTTCCATCTGCCTTTGACAGGGGAAACACCAGGCTGACACCAGCCAGTCTGGAATCAGCTGTTTCTGGGCCTTTGATCTCCTGTGTGAGGGCTGTCTAAACTCCCATGGGCGTCTGCTTCAGCTTAGATACAAGCCGTGTCATGCTGATAACTCCTCCCAGGCTCATTGTGACCATTGTATTTGAGGAGGGGATCACCTGTCAAAGTGACTGGTTGCAGCCCCTCCTACTCTGCGGGAGGACTTTTGGAGGCCCTGCAGATGATAATGAGAGTCTAATTGAGTGATTAACTACCTCCACCGACTTGGAAGTTTTAATGACACCTCTCCATTAAGGCCTGCATTTCCCAGCAGGCCTCCAGTTTGAAACTGTATGGTTATAAGATTGACAGTGTTGAGCCTCTCCACTAATCAGCAGGTATTTCACAAATGAACTCGGTTATCACAGCTCCATGACCCTCATAGGTGACTTTGGTACAGAAAAATAAATAAGTACATTTCTACTCGCACAACATCATATCAAGAGCTTTAAGAAAGTGTTGCTCAAACGATATCACCATGCTTTGCCTTTGCTTAATGTAAGATAATATGAGATGGCAAAATATCTGGAGACATTGCAATGAATGGAAATATGTATAGTAGAATAATTAAAAATAAAGATTTAAGAGAATTTACATGTGCTTGTAATGGCTATTACCTCATGAATATGTAAGCACTTAATGACCTACCACATTCTTTCCACTTTGTAAGACAGAATAAGTGATATATACTTTCATACTCCATTAATTTAGGTGACTCAAGCACAATTTAATAAATTAATACTTAAGTCAGTGAAATTTGATGTGCTTATATTCATGTTAAAATAAACATTCATTTGGTTGTTACTCTTACTATGTGTTTGCCTGATCAAAGTCATGCTTTTTAAATAAAAAGACAAGAAGGCCTTTATAGTTTTCCATGAAAAGTATTAAATTGAATAGATGGAAATAGGCAGATATTCATCACAAAGAATTACTTGATGATAAGAGCCAAGTAGATTTATCTGTTTGAAAAACAAAGTTTATCTTAATTTGGTTTACAGCAAAGAATTAGAATGTAATTACAAATAAATGAAATAAGTACTCCAAAAATTTCATTATTAATTAATCTAGGTTATTTCGTTCATTTTTTTGATAGTACAAAAATTAGTGGCATATCTCATAGCATATTATGATACTTTCAAATGTATATGTATGTCTGCTACCCAAATTATGATCAATTTTCTATTTCTTCAAACATTTATTATTTCTTAGTTGTAAAAATACCGTCTTTATTTCTAGTTATCTTCAGTAGGTAGTCCACTACAACTAACTATAGACACCAAACTGTGCAATTAAGCCAGATCAAATGCTTAATACAGGCCTCGTATTTAAATTACACACTGTTTCAAAAGATGTGGGAATAGGGTAGGAAGAAAAGCGAAAGTTTCAAAGGAATAAAAATGTCTGCATGATAAGAGGTAATTCGTCAGGGTTGCCATGCACAGGATCTTCCTAAGATATACTGTCTTTAATTAACTAGGTCTGAAGGGCCCATTAGTGCAATGTTAAAAGGAACCAGTCTCAGCGGGTTCGCACAGCAGGGAAGGCATCCAAGGCTTTCCATTTAGAAGGTCTTATTACAAAAGTGCCCTGCTGTTCGAGGTCTTGTTCTTTTTGCCTGGGAGCAATTTCATGATCTGCTCTGAGTAGAGAAATAAATAGTCACAGAGAAAATGTCCAGGGTTATAAGTTACTGATCAAATACCTGATGGAATTTTACAATGGTAACCTAACACTTCCTTTCCATATCCAAGTAGAACAGGGGTAATGACACTCATACGTCTGATTTGCAAAACCCTAATGGCACAAACTGGCAATCCCTCTCCAAATGTCTGTTGATGTGAGCCTGGTACTAAGCACAGGCTCAACACAAGATGCAAACTGAGTTCCATGAAAATAAGAAAGAAGAAAAAAAAATTAGGGAAGAGATAAGTTTAAGAATGAGCTTTCGAAAAAAAGAAAATTATAAAGTACAATTTAAAAAAAAGAACAAGCTTTGTTACTTGAAATTCCTATCATAATTTATACTTCATTTATTCATCCTCACTCTAGACATATTTATAATTATCTACTGGGGCTCCAGCTTTCTACCCACTAAGCCAGCAAATAGCTGTCCATAAGACAGCTTCTAGGAAGGTGAGCTCATACACATTCTTCATTTATTAAAGAAATTATTGATACATATCTACAGTGGGACACTTAGAGTGATACTCTGGTGAGATTATTTCGAGAGCCTTTATTTCCCAGTCTTAAGATATAGAAGGGGCTGGGGAGATAGCTCAGTAGAATAAGTGCTTGCCTGGTGAGCACAAGGGCCTGAGTTCAATCCCCAGTTCCAAAAAAAAAAAAAAGATATAAAAGGGCTAAAATTTCCTTGGTAAGCAAACATGTGTGTCAATATTTTAATGGAGAATTTCTAGCCCGTTTAATATAGGTCTTGCTAAAATCATAGAAAAAAACATCAGATACTTATGATATTGTGCAAAATCCACATACCAGGATTAGCATACAACACCAGGGAAGTGTAGAAGGTCTTGAACACTGTCCCCATTGAGGTGAAACATCATAGGAATGTGAAATTTCAGTGGTGTGTAAGTTCTGTAGTGTATAAAGCTTTTGTTTTGCACATAGGGAATGAAAGGAACTATCAGAGGCTAAAGGCATTAAAAAAGCCCCAGAACAGGACACTCCTGATTCTCAAACCAGTTTTTCCTTACAGCATTCGTAGTCTTATCTTAGAATAACATAATAGAATAACAGGAAGGTAGGTGGACCAAGTGGCTGTTTACATGTCGGAATTTGAGGAAACACTGTGAGATATTGACTCCACTTTCTTATCTGGACTACACTTTCCTCACTAGAATTATTCTTTCTTGCAGTCGAAGTGAAAACACCACAGGCTCATGGTAGCAACAGTCGGCAGCAAGTTTTAGATTTCACTCACTCTTGCTTTGGGACTTCAGTCTACTTTCTCAGATTAACTTTTTCTAATCTTTGAGCATACTGCACTTCACAGGTCGTGCCAGCATAAAAGAAATTAGACCACTGACTGCTTTGAGCTCTAGAAGGTCAAGCTCTTTTCCCGGGTAATTAATCTCAGGCTAAAAATCTCATTCTTCCAAGCTTGCCTCAAGAGTTGTCTGGGGTCAGGGGGATAGTTTGGCAGTCTAAGCACTTGCCTGACAATTGCAAGGACCCGGGTTTGATCCCCAGTATCGCATGGAGGTGCAGGGCCCTGAAACTGGGTTTGGTGGTGCATGCCTTTAATCGTGGCAAGAAGAGAGAGCACCATTCACATTGTGACTCCATCTGTGAGTACCCCGGAGAGCCCTGACCAGGACACACGCACAGGTGGTGCTGTGGCTAACACCTTATGTCAAAGCATACGTATGCCAAAGCACAGTCTAGAAGCGAACGTCTACACTGAGTAAACACGTCGGTGATTCCAGTCACTCAGCACACGGACAAAGTCTCATTGTTATATATGAAAATAAGTCATTTATCAACAGTTAATGTGAGTCAGGTCAGGCAAAGAAATTCAAAAGTGATGATCTCACAAAAGTAGTGGAGTAGGGGAAAGAGCTAAGTCTATATGCATATGCAGGATGGCTTGGATACTTACACTGCGGATTTCTGCTTGTCTATGGAAAAGAGCAGCTAATGCTTATTTTTTTTTTATCTTTCATTTTCGTCTTTTCCACTCTTTCTCTTTTTAATGTCTTATAACTTTTTTCTTTCTTTTTCCCATTTTGTATGAATATATCTTATAACCTGACCAACTAAGTTGAAGACAACACTATACAACACATCACAACAAACGCTGTCAAATTCCTATTACTTTGATTAATAAAATTCTTCATCATTTCTATTTTTTATTACCATTTTGCACTCTCTTTTATCTTTTGAGACAGGGTCTCACTATGCAGTTGAGGCTGGCCTTGAGCTCACTTTTGTAGCCCAGGATGCTCTCGAACTCACACCAATCCTCCTGCCTCAGCCTCCCGAGTGCTGGGATTACAGGCATGAGCCACCACGCCCGGCTTGTACTCTCTTTTAAAAAAAAAATATTTTTAAAAAAGGAAATGAAGATATTAAAGTGTGAGAGGTCCTGGCTTCCAGGACAAAGAAGTGCACTGCTCTAAGATCTTCACTATGTGTACATTGCAGGTAAGCACAAGGACACTACCTATGTAACCAAGCATTTTGATGTTTATTTCCTTCTTGTTAAAAATCTATATAATATTCTAAATTCATCTCTAATCTACAATGTGAAATTATGTAATATGTTATCTTTTTCTAAAAATAACCTTGGGGCAATCCACTTCTAGATCCTTATCTATCTCCCAGGGGCTCTCAGACCATAAATTTTCTTATTTTTTTAAAAAAACTTGGCCTTAAAGATAGTCTCTCATTTATATACGTTTTCTATAGCTACCTACACGTGTGTATGGTGAAACTGACACCCATGTAGATTGCCCTGAAGTCATGAATTCAAATGAAAATTGTTATGCAATCAATAATACATATTACGACTCCTACAGTACTACTTCTGAAAAGACAATGTTCTATTTCTTGAGGATGTATAGATAAAAACTGTACTATCTGATGGCATTAACTCAATGCAAGTGCAGCACTGGTTTTGGTTATTTTATCTATTCAGATATCTGAAGCTCATTTAAAGAATATTTTTTTCTTTAGTAAATGAACCTTCAACATGATCCTTATTTAAAATAAATGCTCATTTCTTATTTACACCCTTGAAGTCCACATTTTCCATGAGCCAATTATATAATCTTATTGTGTTAACTCTAATCTTGTCCAGATAATAATTCCACGTTAATGGAATGTGTATCTTCTTTTTACAAAGTACAACCTAGAAAAATTTATCCGAACAATGTACACACACACACACACACACACACACACACACACACAGCATGGGTGGTCCATAAAAATCAGTATTATCTAAGAGGCTATCTTTGAATAATCTGGGATGGAAATGAAGAAAATATTTTTTTTAGGCTTTCACAGAGAGAAAACTGGTCAAGCAATGAATGTGACTCATCCAGACAGCTAACACTGACAACCGTCCTACACAGCACTGTACATAATTTCAAGGTAAATCCTGAGGGGATTTTACTGCAATTGGGAGATACAAACGTTACATGTTCTGTTATACTGGTCTTGCATTAACTTGTCCTTAACCACCCAACAGAAAAGTTTAACCATGAGGCATAAAGAGTAAAGCTAGATTAATATGCTGAGCTGTAAAAGCCTTAAATCAACAGATTCCGGCATTGCCAGTTCTGCCAATATCCCACTGCAATTATGGAATATTGGACTACGTATACAACTACTTTCTCTTAGTTCAATGAGAAGAAATTTTTGTACCAATAATGATTAGAAAAATTATCATATCTGCATCCTGTGCTCTGAATAACTATGAGTACAATAATATGCTTTGTATCAATTATTGAGAATGTACTACTAATGTGTTTTGGAGCTGTTGCATTGATATTTTTTAGTCAAAATAATAATAATAATAATAATAATAATAATAGTAATAAATGAAGACAGCATTTGAAAGACATTCTGTAGAGAGTAAAACACTTAATATGTACTCTTTTATCTTTTTTCATCTTTTTATCATTTTAATAAGAAATAACAATAAGATAGTTTCAAAACACATTAATAGTACATTTGCAATAATTGAAACATTGAATAGTGTTATTTTATAATAGTTACACAGAGCACTACTCTTTTATCTTGTAGGAAACAAATCCCAGTATTCTAATTCATGAGGTCACCAGACACATTACATTTTTGTGTGTGGTCATAGATTAGTATTGTTTCATACAATAACAGTGAAGAATGAAACTTAGATATTCAATTTTAAAAGTGGTGTTGAGAGAGCCCAAAGAGGGGAAGAGATTTTCCTAGTGTCACACATCTTTTTTGGTTAACACTGAAATACAGGTTATCTTGATACAACAGCTCTTCTGTTTCAAATACACTACCTTTACCTTAACATAAATATGTAAGTGAATTTGTGAAAAGTGTTCACAGTTCTCTAAAAGAAAGACACTAAAGTCCACTCCCAAGATAGCCATTGATTCGGGTTAGGTCCAGTTGGATTCTGGTGGAATGTGGTTTGCTTCATTTGGCCGGCAACATTTTTCTGTAACCTGAGGGTTCATTAGTTTGAAGCGCTGGCCATTTGCCTTTTACCAAGACCATTTTAGATGCAAATTGTACTTCAGACATCATTTTTAAGTGACAGGAAAATCTCTGGAGATAAAAGAATCGGCCTGTTGAATTTATGGACCCTTTGCATTTTCTAATCCTTCTTGATGAATAACTCAGTTTCCAGCCAGGGTTTGAATTTAAGAGTTGATAAAGCATCGGCTCAAGCTGCTGGCTACTAAATCAGCATAAGCGATGGCTTAATCAGTCTTTCTACTCCCTCTACTACCTTCCCACAGAATTCCACCAGGCTCCTGTGGAACCAGAGCTACAAAAGGCAGACACCCACCAGCCTGTGCAGACATAGATGGTATGGGAAGAGAGTGTTGTGCAGAAAAACAGCTCTGGCTCCTTGTTGATGCTCCAAGGAGTCTGTGGAGGAGATCTGAAAGCCTTGATTTAGACATTACTCAAGCTGGATAGGGAAATGTAAATGTTTTATATAGAAACGGGGAGAATTTTGGCAAAATGGAGATGACACAAGAAAATGATGGTAGAATTCCAACAATGTAGGTCATTCACAGAGAAGATGCTCTGAGTGATACTGTACAACTAGCTTGCTGTTTTAAACCACAATAATCATGTTCTTCTAGGAAAAGCACACACAGAAAGTTAAAAAGGAATGTTTTGTAAGCCTTGAGAAGAAGCACAGGGAAGGAAAGCAGCTCTTAAGGAAGGCTGGGATCTTTGAGTTTGCCCTTACATAATGTGACAATAGAAGTATTCCTAAATCTGTTCACCTTCTAGCAAATTAAGGGGAGTTTCAGATTTTCAGAAATTTAAACTTTGGCTGTAGCTTTAAATACAGGTGGCTTTATAAAGCACAGTAGGCTTCATGGCCATTCAATGGTTATCTACTGTGATAGTTTCTGTTTTGCTGCCAAGATTTTCTTTTGTATATACATGTTACTTTGGTCAAAACGGAAAGCAATTGTAAAAAAGATGTTCAGGGTCCCACTGAGGAAGCAATTTTTTTGCACACAAACTCAGGAAGAAATGTTGGGCTAGCCGGGCGTGGTGGCTCACGCCTGTAATCCCAGCACTCGGGAGGCTGAGGCAGGAGGCTCGGTGCGAATTCGAGACCAGGCTCGGCTACAAAAGTGAGCTGAAGGCCAGCCTCAACTGCATAGTGAGACCCTGTCTCAAAAAGACAAAAAAAAAAAAAAATGTTGGGCTGACTCTGCTTCACTACTTTAATGCATAGATAAGTTGATAATTTATGACTCTAGAGTCATTTCTTTCAGGTAGATTCCAGAAAAGAATTATAGCCTATCTGAGCTAAGAAACAGGATCATTAGGATGAGATCTTATGAGTATTGGAAAGAATGAAGTGTGTTTTCTCACCTACTTTTTACTGTATGTGTGGTTATTAAGGAAAAATGGAGACACTGTGAGGTGTTAAGCATGATTAACATAAGGGCATGAGCGGCCAGAGGAAGACAACTTTTGAGGATCAATTCTTCAGGTGTCTTTGGTTTTCTAAAGCTTTGCTGTGCAAACTATGATCTATGTAGCAGAAGCAGGAAGACTCATGGAAGCTTTTATTTTATTTTATTTTTTATTTTTATTCATTTTAATGAGAAAAATAATAATGAGGCTCTTTCAAAACAGGTTAGTAGAACAGGTACAATGATTAATACAATATATATTGCTTTGTTCATAGTAGTTATTCAGATGACAAGATACAAACATGATATCTTGTCTAAACAATATTAGTACAAAACTTGCTTCTCACTGAACTAAGAGAAAGTAGCGATATCTATCTATCTATCTATCTATCTATCTATCTATCTATCTATCTATCTCCTATCTTGTGTATACATATATTTTTTCAGTACTAAATGGTACTTTATTTATATCACCCCCCCTTTTTTTTTTGTCAGAGATGGGTGCTCCATTGCTGTTAGAGAAGCTATATTTAGAGAAGTCTTCAAGGGATCTTTTCATCCTTGATGCCCGTTCAAATATTATAGGTACTTGAATTCAGCAAAATAGCCCAATATAATCCATAATAGTAGTGGGTTATCAGCAAAACTGGTATTGTCAGAAGTTGTTGACTTGAGACCTTTACAGCTCAGCATATTAATATGGCATTACTTTTTATACCTCGTGGTTATAGTATTTTTTTTTTTTTGTCTTTTTGAGACAGGGTCTGGCTATGCAGTTGAGGCTGTCCCTGAGCTCACTTTTGTAGCTCAGGCTGGTCTCGAACTTGCACCAATCCTCCTGCCTCAGCCTCCCGAGTGCTGGGATTACAGGTGTGCGCCACCACACCCAGCTATAGTTTTCTATTGGATGGTTAAGATCATGTTAAAGCAAGACCTATATAACTAAAATGTAACTTTTATATCTAACAAGGTCAGTCAAATCCCCTTTGGATTTACCCTGATACTCTATATAGCATTTTGTAGAACTTTTGTCAGTATCAGCCATCTGGATTAGGCATGGACATTGCTTCAACAATTTGCTCTCTGTGAAAGCCTGAGAGAATGTTTCCTCTCTAGGTGACTCTCCTTATGCACACTTTATATCTTCAATCTCTTTCCTCTGTGACCCCATAATCTCCTTGATCCGAAAATTTGTTTTGCCCCTGAGTTACAGGATGTAACAGCACAGGTTCTCTTATGATTCCTGGGAGCCTTTAGAAAACACACAATCTCATGACTCAACCCAGTTCTACCAAGGGAGAGTCTTCATTATAACAGGATTTTCAGATACTATAAGTATCTCTTAGACTGGTAAAGTGCTGTTGCCAAGAAAGGGTCACTTGAAAGTGATTTGTTCAACAGTCTCTTGATTTTTGGAGTTTTGTTCCCAGGCAAATAAAATCATTCCATTGCAATTTACATTTGCCAACTTGGTTTTCATATTCATGAAGTACTGATACTGGTTTTTTTTTTTTTTCTTTTAAGTTTTTGTTTGACTTTGTTTTAAATGTATTTCCTGTAGGCCCTCACAACGCAGCTCATATTTATAGTGATTTTTTTTTTTATTTTTAGCCTCCCCAGCGCTGGAATTACAGGCATGCACCAACATACCCAGTTTTGGTGGCTGGCTCAGTGTGTCCAGGGTCCAGAGTTACAGCAGCCTGTAGTGCTGGGAATTGAACCCCAGTCACTGCGCTTGCTTAAGCAGGTACTTAGTCTGCTAAGCTATCTCACTGGCCCTGGCACTGGTATTTTTAACTAGTATAAATAAATTGAGCTTCTTTCCCTTCATGGAGAATCAAAATCATTAGTTATAAATACAAATTCAGAGGTTTAGTTGAAGGCAAATGTATTTTCTCTGGTCTCTGTGAAAGAGTGAAGAATATATTCTGAGGAATAATGAACAATTTCATTGATCAGTGATTAATAGAAGCACCTGTGGCACTCTCCCAGAGCACAGTTGTGTCTTCAAACTTGAAACAATTGCCAAAAACCTAATGCAATGGCTCTATCATAGAAATGGAAATACTATTTTTACAATTAAAAATTAAAGATTTCAATTTGGGTTACATTAATTTTTTTGCCTAAATATAAGGTCTTACAAAAATAGATTTATTTTTCATCTATTTTGAGAAATGTATTTAAGTAGCTACAGAGAACTTTGTGGCCGAGTGGGAGTTGGTTCAATAAACCAAAACCTTGCTCTAAAACCCATGTTCCTTCTTTTAAAGGAAATCTAAAATAAATTACTAAATAAACAAATATTTCCTTTTAGTCAGCTACTACTGTAGGAAAAGGAAATGATAGACTTATCTAGTAATCACGGGAGAATAGATGGTTCTTTGTCCAGTTTCAAATGCCCTATCACACTTTAGCACCCTCTTAAGAAAGAAATCTGATTTTTTGTGTTAACTTTGATTCCATGGTGTTAACACAGATCCCACTGTGATCTGACCTGTTTCATAGACTATCTCTGTACTCATTCTATTGATAACACCCTCCAGCTTGGATCTTCTCTTGGGGGTCATTTTTCTCACCAGAACGGTCTTACACCTCCTTCTCAGTCAGTACATCAATGGCTGCCTGGGGTCCAGCTTAAGTATTATTTTATGCAAGTGTCACCTGCTGGCGCCCAACCCAGAATAGAAGATATGCCACCTCCCTCCAACAATCTTGGGCAACTTTTCTCTCTGCATAGCACTGGTGATCACGTCATATCATTTTTTTCTTCCTTTGGTCATTTGTAAATGTGTTAGTAGTTTTTTTTTTTTTTTTTTTTTTTAATCTGACTAGAAAATAAGGTTCACAGGTTGAGGCCTCTTATCTGTCTCATTCACTACTTTCTTCTTTCTGGGCAACTAAAGCCACACAGTGCCTTAGTCATCAAAAGATCTAAGTTGATCAGATAAGAGCTATCATGAATGAGTCTGAAATCTACTCTCTAATTCCATTTGTCCTGTACACTAATATCTGTCCTAAGTACTCTGGGCTAGCCTAACACTTGAAGTGGGGGTGGGTACTAGAAGCCTACTTATAGTTACAACCTACTTCCGTGGAAAATCAGTGAGTTGCACTCTCAGCTGTGTAAGTAACTGTCATGAGAGAACTCACAACTTCATCTCCACTCAGGAGGCAGGGATGGATTGTGGTAGATATCAGCAAAACAACAGTTCATGCCTTCTTTTTTCTTTATATATCTAGAAGGCACTGATACAGACAGGAGTCTATATCAACAACTGGTGGGTAAGTTCAGTTAGGTATGTCCTGGGTTTCCAGGGAAACAGAATGAAGTACATTCGATTTGTATGTACAAGCATAATACCAAAGAGGAGATGATTATTTTTCAGTGTTGGGGTTCTAACCCCACATCACACATCTGCTAGGTAAGTGCGTTGCCACTAACCTAAAGCCCCAGCCCAGAAAACCTACTCCCTGTTACATGTGTAACTGAGCTAAACAGGAAGGAAGTAATTTAAGGCATAGATACAGATAATGAACAGTCCACTCTACTGTTTCTAAAATTACTCTTAGTTTTTACAAATATTAGTCATAATAAGTAACAAAAGCAGTGATAGCCAGTGGTATACATTCTGTAATACAGAAGTATTATTTCAGTAGGTTTCAACAGGTAGGTGTATGCAAAATACATATACACTGTTACTTAGTAGTGCATTGTCCTGGGGGAAGTGGAGAAAGAGAGAAAGCGAGTGAGGGAAGAGATTCGTCATTATTACATCTGTTAAGACTCAGAGAATTACAGCCCCAAAGTATGGCACATTCGGTGGCTGACACATTTGAAATAAAGGAGACTATACGACCTCAGAAGGAACATTCGGAGCCAGGCCATTCTCTGCCCTTCTCCTGTCCTCCTTCCTCTCATCAAGCCAAACATGGGGACCAGAGTACCTCTTTCCAACAGAACACCATAGAAATGGGCACAGCCTTCCCTCAGTGCTAGCCGAATCCAATAGAAGAAGAATTGGAACAAGCAGCCCTTGCTGAATTCCTCTTGAGCTTCTCAGCATGACTTCATATCCCCTGGTTCAATCAAATCCTTGGCAAGCTGTCCATTCTTCATTGAACCTTCTCTGGGACTGTGGGCGTTCATTTCTAAAGGCTCCAGCCCTGTGTTGTTTTGTCTTGTTAACTTGTCTTTTGCTATGGGTATGGTGAGATCATAACTCTTCTATCTTTCCACACTTAAGGGCTCACTTTTTTCCTGTGCTTTCCAAACTCCTTTTTGCTGCAAGATGTTACAAGAATTAATTTGATGTTTCTAATCAACAGCGTGGGTAGGACAATTTTTCATCAGCAACCTTAATAGCAGAATAGAAGTCATAAAGAAATAAATACCTAAAACTGAAGAAATGTCACTGATATTTTAAAAGTGCAAGTGATCTTCATCAGCAGAGTAAAATTATAGGAATAAACAACAATGGGATACTTAGCGACAATGTGTGAGTGGAGAGGAGTAGGGATGTTGGAAAAATGTAGACTATTGAATTTTGCCAGGAAAGATGAACTCAGCTTGAAATCCTAAATTAGGGCTCATGATTAATGGTCTGAAGAGAGAGAGCACAGGTTTCACAATAAAAGCAAATATGACATGTCAACGTCAAGCTCTGCCCCTCCACCTTGTACTTACCATTGTACTCTGTGCTAGAAACATAAGAAAAGAAAAGTGCACTTGTGGAAGTACCTTGGGTCATTTGTTTTGAGAGCGAAGAGCTGTGTGCCACCATTTAGTCATTTCAGGCTTTTACATTTCTGGAAGGGCAAATGTGAATAATCACATAGAGAGTACAGAACGTAATGATGCAGGACAGACTAGCTAGTAATTGTGGTCAGTCTTCTATGCATCGTTGGCAATGCGGAGGCCCCACCTGCTCATGGTCATGAACCACAGCCTCTCCCTCCTCTGCTCTTGTGCCTGCTACACCAGCGGCCTACAGCTCAACAGGACTTCTGGGGTCCTATGAGTCACAGGAATTAGTCCTTACTCCAGAGAAAGGCTTAGGTTCTCTTCTTCATTACAGTGTGGCTTTGGGATTTATAAATTCAGTGATTGTTTAAGTTTCTTTTTTAATAATGGAAAAGGACACACTGTTACTGAACCTTCAGAAATACTCTGTCTTGATTCAAATGCACTTATCCCATCATTGATGCCACTTTTGGGAATAGTTCTAGAAGTCCTTATTTCTCAGTGTGTTTTACTTATACTGACATAGCTGCCTCATTGACCTGAATGGCGGGCCAGCAAGCTCACTTTTCACAGTCGCTTTAACCTTGAGGAAGAGCTGTAAGATGCATGGTGCCAGGTCTGGTAAAAAAGAGCTGATGAAGATACATTATGGTTACTTTAGAAACCTGTGTTGCTGTTGGAGGACTTTCAGCTGGGGCAGGTAATACTAATCCTATTTCTGATAATGCCTGATAAAGACACTCAAGAAAGACGAATTCCATTTGACCCAGAGCCCAGATCTGGCCTGTGAGTGGACCACCTGAGACCTGGGGCCCACCGGATCTTCATTTGACCCAGAACCCAGGCCAGGCATGTGAGTGGAACTTCCTCCATCAGATGAGTCTAGTGTAAAACCCTGCAACAGAACTCCCTGAAGAGAAGCTAGAGGCAAGGCCCACCCAGCTGATCTAGGAACAGAGCATCTTGCCATAGTGCAACAGCAAGTTCAGTTTCAAGGGCTGCAGCAGGAAGGAGTGGAATTCAGCAGCCAGACCCAAGCTACACCCATCTAGACGAGTGTGAACTTGGTAGATCCAGAACTGGTGCTAAGGTAAGAACTCTACCAAAGCTCTACCCCAAAGGTCAGAAGGCAGGGCCATACAAAACAGCAAAGAAAAGGAGCAAAATGTGCTCTAGTAGCATAGAAGAACAAATGCACGAGACAGTAGCATAGAAGAAACTGGAAACTACTCACCTGAAATCTTTGAAATAATAACATCTGAAGTAAAAAAAAAAAAAAAAAAAAAAAAAAAAAAAAAAAAAAAAAAAAAAAAAAAAAAAAACTGCAGAAAGATATAGAGGAAATCAGACCAGAAAGAATTTTGAAGTAGAAAATGAAATGAAAACTCTAATGAAAGAAGTACTAAATGCTTCTAAAGATGATACTGCTAAAAAATAGAGGACAATAGTAAAATAATAGAATCCTTGAATGAGCAACATAGGGAAAGTAACAGAATGCATGAAGCAGATTCAAAGTACTATACAAGAAAATAAAACCTCAATCACAAGCGGGCCAAACCTTTGAATGAAAGTGAAAATAGACTTTCAGACCTTGAAGATACCATTGCAACAAGTGAACGGCTAAGAAAAGATTTCTTAAAAGCAGCTAAGATACAAGAAAAAAAAATAATTCAACATCTACAAGATGATGCAAAGATGAACAGCATGAAAGTAAGAGGTATCAGGCCCGACAGGATGGCTCAGTGGTCTAAAGTGCCTGCTTAGGAAAGATTAGGCAGCTCCAGGGACCACGGTTCGATCCTCAGCACCACATGCTGCGCCAGCCCTGCGCTCAGGGCAGGCTGAGCCAGCCATAAAAATAAATAAACAAACAAACTAAAGTTCTGAAAGAAGAAAAAAAAATAAAATAAAAAATTCTTTTAGAAAAGTAATAGGTATCAGTGACAAAGAAAGAGTCAATAAAAATGATTTTAAAAGAATATGGACAGAAGTAATAGAAAACTTTCCAAATATGGGAAACAATCTCACATTCAGTTAACTGAAACATACAGAACTCCAAATAACATCACCCCAATTAAAACCACACCAAGACATATAATAATCAAGATTCCAGAAATTCAGCACAGGAACAGTATACAAAAAGCCACTAGAGAAAACAAACAGATGACATTTAAAGGAAAACCCATCAGAATAATGGCAGATTTCTCTTCACAAACCATGAAGTTAAGAAGAGCATGGAGCAACATACTACAAGTCGTAGAAGAAAATAAATTCCAGCCCAGACTTATATATCCTACAAGACTCTGTTTTAAGTACAATGGAGAAGTGAAATACTTCCAAAACAAAGAACAACTAAATAATTTCATGATGACAAAGCCTATCCTACACAGACTACTAAAAGATACTCTAGAGAGGGATCGAAATTACCACAGCTCTATGAATGAGAATGGAAAGAACCCACCAAATAGGACAAACAATTAAACACAGTAGAAAAAGTGGTATACAATTGGTATTGTGAATGGGAAAGGAATTTCTCAACAGACAAGAACAGGATGAAGGAAAGCAGAACAGAAAGAAACAAGGAAGGACATAGATAGTTGTACTGCTAATTTCTTTGATCTATGAAAAGGACTAAAGGCTTAATTTATTTTTCATGATTTTATTTTATTTTGAAGAGTAAAAACAAAAGAAAGAATAAGAATCAGATAAAAAAAAAAAAACATAAGTAGTGTACCATAGAACAATACATGTGTTACAGATTTTCAAAACAAGAACAGCTGATTGACCATGGTTATTATGTATTATGTATTTTCATTGTCAGTTTTAAGTTTTTGACAAATTTTCCATGCTTATCTCTGAAGAACTACTTTGAAAACTACAATATGCAATACAACAGCTACTGTTGAATTCCTATCATCTTGTGTGTTAAAATTCTCTGTTTCTAATGTTTTCATTTTTTAAGAAATTTATTGATTTTAATGAGAGAGACATACCAATGAGGTAGTTTGAAAACAGGTTAGTAGGACAGCCTCAACCATTAATACATTGCATATTGTTGTCTCCATAGTAGTTGACCAGAGTTATTTTTTATTTTTTTAAATTTTATTGATTTTAGTGAGAAAGAATAATGTTTCATTTTTAAAATTTTCTTCAAGATAAAAAGGCCAAAAAATTGCAAATTTGAAAAATTCATGCATATTTTAACCAACTCTTATACAAAATAAAGTAAAAACAAACCTTCAATTTCACAAAAGATGAGATATGGAACACATTTTTAAAAAAATATATATATGAATTGTTTTCAATACATCACATATTCATTTAGGTTTAAGGATGGGAACCTTTTTTTTTTAACTTCTGAGGGGATATGTTTGCAAGAAGAAAAATAAATCAGATCTTACGTTAAAAAAACAATGGCTGAGGAAATAGCTCCATGATCTACGTGTCTATCTGGCAGAAGCACGGACTCCAGTTTGATCCTAAGAACCACATGCCATACAGACCCTGCTGGCCACTGAAATTGGGCATGGTGGCACACAGCTGCAATGCCAGCACTGGGAAGACAGAGACTAGAGGATTATTATGTGTCTGAGCTGTGTAGATAGGCACTGTACCAAATACATACATACATACATACATGCATACATACACGAATGAATGAATGAATGAACGAATGAATAAATAAATAAATGTCTGGAAAATAATTTTTAAAAAAGATTCATGGGAGAAGTTTGAAAACATTTGAAAGTACAAACTAGAGAAGACGTAGAATTCTATGCACCAAACTCGACAGTAGAGTTTAACCAAAGCTTACAAAACCAGAATTCTCATAGAAATGAATGACAAAGTTAAAAAAAAAAAAAAAAAACCTAAAACATGATGTTGTACTGTAAAATAAAAAGCCTTAATCTAAATTTTTTTTTTTT
>PVJA010015588.1:0-33624 GCA_004027025.1 Myocastor coypus
AAGGAAGGAAGGAAGGAAGGAAGGAAGGAAGGAAGGAAGGAAATGGAAGGGAAAGGAAAAGGAAGGGAAAGGAAAGGAAGGGAAGAGAAAACCAGGCAATGGAAAATGAATAAAAAGGGAAAGGAAAAAGGGAAGAAGGGGGCAGGCAAGAAAAATGAATGCAGAAAACATGAGTTGGGGGAAATAGATGAGATATGTTTCCATTGGACAAATGATGTGGATGATGAAAAGTTATGCCAGGCGTGGCTTGCTGTGAAGAGCTTTTCCAAGCACATTTGTGGGAAGAGCTGAGTAGTGCAGAAAGCTCTCTTAGGCAACTGAGGCTTATTTTTACCTTTTTAAACACATGGCATTTAAATACACCACATTAGTAAAATGTTAATAATGAGCCCACACTTGTTCTTTCTTTACACCTGAGCTCCATGTTGTATGTAGAGTGAACTATTCAAGGATGTGTTTCTGAGTATTTACAGGGCAAGGGGAACAACAGTAGTTGTCTAGCTAAGCCTAATAGAATAATCCACACTCCTCTGCACAACAACGTATGTGAATTCACTCGTGGTCAGTTTGGATTGGGGGCAGACAGGAAATATATGAGCAGACATTTTTTTTTTTACTTCCAGGTACTTAAAGACATTGATGCAAAAAAAAAAGAAAGAAATAAAATGGTGAAAAGTTTACTCTCCAGCCTGTTTCCTAAGAACTGAATGTGAGTCATAGTTGAATATAGAACATTGCTAGTCTGAGTGTCAGAAACCTGTTGGAGAGTCTTAGGACGATTGTCTAATTCATCCTGTGTATGTAAGTGCATGATTTGGCCCTGGAATGCGTTCTCACTTTTCTGCTTGCTGTCTCTTGCATCTTGTCTTCTGGACAGCTACTATGAGCACTGTGTTAATTATTGTGGCTGTCCTAATAGTGTGTTTTGAAACTGTCTCATTGTTATTTCTTATTAAAAATAATAAAAAGAAAGGAGCAAGATCAGAAAAAAGAAAATAGATTAGATTAGATTACATTAGATTACATTAGATTAGGTTAGATTAAATTAGAATGCTGCATACAATGGAGGTGAGGAAAATAGTGCAAAGGCAATTCTATTTGCATCTTGTTACAAGCCCCTGTGATGCACAAGGGCAGAGTGAAGACTTCACTGATTTCAGCGGGATACCTAAGGAGCTCTGGAAACACGATATTTCCTAGGACGTGTCTGGTGTTGTCTGCATGTGATGACTCTAGGGAAGGGCCGGAAGCTTTGACACACCCTTCTGTGAGGAGAGATACATGGAGCCATAGAGTTCAGCTGATGTCTCCATGGAGCAGGCTGTATGGGTTCTTGGGAAATATGGGGCTCCCAAAGGAGTGAAAAGGAAGTTAACTTTGCAAGAGGCTGAAGGTTCTGTTGTTCAGTTGAGGAAAAAAAAAAAAAAGCAAGCAAGATCTCATCAATCTGTTTATGTAACAAGTAATTATAGTAGAGCTATCTGTTAGTCTGACAATATTCTTGGAAGAGAGCAAGCGTGATGTACAGGAATGACACTGTTATTGCTCATGATAAGGACCAAAAAAAGATAATTAATAAATTAAGAAAATCAGTGTGGTCACTGCTAAAGTAAGACAAGAAGGGAGTCAAAATTCTAGATGATGAGTGCCTGTATTAGTTACTTTTTGCTCGTTGCCGGAACACATACCCAACACTCAAAATGAAGGAAGGAAAGGTTTATTTAGCTCACAGTTTGTGGAGGTTTCAGTTCATATTTGGCTGGCCCAAGGCTGAGTGGAACAGAGCAGAGAGCATCCAGTTCATGGCAGTGGAACAGCAACAAAATGGTGGCAGAGCTAGCCAACCAATCAGGGCAGCAGAGCGACAGCAACAGCTAGAGCTCCAGTCTATCTCTCTGTCTCTCTTTATATTACATTCAGGCTCTCTGCCTTAGCTCCCGCCCTAGGCTACACCCATAATCCCAGAATTACTTCCACCCATAATCCCATCAGTACTAAAACCTATAATCCCAGGGATCATGGATCAAGTCTCAAACTCTAGAAGTCCCCACCCAGTGACTCCATGAGGCTTTGGGGGGACAACTAGACATGAACCGTGACAGTGCCTATGTCTTGGATTCCTGGAGAAGATGCTGATTAAACTGTGATCTAAAAATACAAATTGGAGTAAGGAAGGTAAAGCCAGAAGCGCAGAGTTCTGTGCCAGGTGGGCAGCTGTGGAGAGACAAGAAGCTAGGACTGATGACCCCAGGGAACCAAAAGTTGGAATGAATGGTTAGTTTGGGGGGGTCAGTAAAAAAAATCATAAAACTCGAGAAAAAAAATGTGAGAATGGATTTTGAAAGACCTTAAATTTAGACTTGACAGGAAGCAGTAAAAAGTGACTGATGGACTTTGTTGTTAGATTCACTTTTTAGATAGATCAGCCTGAGAATTATATGGAATTAGACATAGGGAGTGTAGGGCTGAGAGTTACAAATGCATGCAGAGTGGGAAGCTTCATTATTTTGGCCCTAGGTTGGTGTCCTGAGCTACAATAATGGTAGAAAAATGAAGAAAATGGAATACATTTGAAAAATATACATCAGCTATCGTATAGAAAGGACAAGACGTTTCACTGATCTTGGATAATTTAGAAGAGCTCAAAAACATAACACAAGGGCCAGCCAAATAGCTCAGCAGATTAATGTGCCTGCAAGCAGACTCAGGGATCAGGGATTCAATCCCCGGGCCTGCTATGCCAGGCCCTACCCTCGGGGCACACTGAGATGCAATTGAGACTGGGCATGGTGGGGCGTGCCTGTAATCCCAGCTCTTGGGAGGCTGTAAACAGGTGGGTCACCACGAGCTATTCTAGTCGTGGGGCCCTGAACACCCTGTAGACCCTTCCCTACAATACAAAAGAAAGAAAGAGAAAGAGAGAGAGAGAGAGAGAGAGAGAGAGAGAGGAAGGGTTTTTTTTTTTTTAATCTTTTTTTTTATTTTATTTTTTTATTTATTTTTTATTTTTATTTATTTATTTTGTTTGTTTCTTTATTTTTATGGCTGGCTCAGCCTGCCCCGAGGGCAGGGCTGGCGCAGCATGTGGTGCCGGGGATCGAACCACGGTCCTTGAAGCCGCCTAAGCTTTCCCAAGCAGGCGCTTTAGACCACTGAGCCATCCCACCGGGCCCCCATACACTGTTGACTTGGGTGATACTATAGTCACGGTTTTTAAGGAAAACAATACAGGGCACATAAGTTATGTGATTATTTTATAACAGTCACCCCAAGGGTCATATACAAAGTGCGTATGACCTTTATACACTAAGACCGACTGAAAGAATTCAGCCAAAGGACTGGATCCCCCTGCAATGTCCTGAGCAAGTCCAGCTGAAATTGTAGCACCCATGACAGTGGCATTCCATGGGTCTATCTGGTAGCCTAAAGCTTGTGGCAAGGTCTCATGGAGGCGTGCTCCAAAGATCTGTGCTGAGAAGGCCTAAAGGGCAGTGAGGGATGCTAGAAAGTCAGTGTCAACAGGATGAAGGATTGGTGCCAGCAGGTTGGGGAATCTGAACTGGAGCCAGGAAGTGATACTCAAAATAAGAACCGGCATTCCCCCGACATGAACGGTAGCTATTTTCATGCCAAGCTCCTCCAGAAGAACCAACGACAGGAAAACCAACAGCCCCCTAATAACACCTCATCCTCTTCTCCAGTTTTCGATTATATTTGTTGGTATCAATGCCCAGGTGCACCCCATCCTCATCCACAACATGCTGGTTCAGTTCAGCTAGGGGTTACAAACTGACTACCAGTTATCAGTCCACCAACACTGACCAACGAATAAGTGTCCTTCCTCCCTAGAGCGAATCCACCAGTTGCATGGGGAAAGTGAGGTTTGAAACAGAGCTGCCCATAAAACCTACAGCGCTGTCTCTTTGTGTCCGTAGTAGAGCACAGTTGTCTGGCTTAACATTTTTCATGGCCCCTTGCTCGTTTGTTTGCAAGTGATTCTTCTGTCTGTGATCTCTTCATTTTGGAATGTAGCAGTGGGAAGCCCATGGACCTCTATTCTTTTCTATTTGTACTTGCAAAATAAGTCACCTATATACATGGCTTCAAATATCAGCTGAACGTTCCCAACATATTTCCATGCAAACATTTTCTCTGCATTCCACCTGCATATATCTACTCAATTTCTATCACTGCTGGGTGTCCATTTCATACTTATCTGAGCTGTGGCTAACACTGAATGCCTTCCCTTATTGCTCTCTCACTTGTTTCTTATAATTCTGTCAGGCTTTATGTGCTGGTCTAACTGATGTCCACTTTTTCCTTCTTACTATAATAGCCAAGGTGATCTCAACCTCGAGAACAGAGACCAAGTGGTCTCTAGCTTGGCAGTCATCCAGGACAGAGATGTCCGTGGCTGAACCAGGGAGACAGGACATGGCTAGCTTATGGATATAGACTGAATTTGTCCATCACATTGCTGCTTTGGGGGATCAACGTAGTGTAGCAGTTGAGCTGGACTGTCAACTTGATTTTCTTGAGAGAAGCCCAGGAGACTGGGGATATAAACTCAGTGCTGCTCCTGTGTGCCGGGAGGGTCTGGCCTTGGGTCCTGCATCTGGCGCCTGATCTTTTCTCTTTCAGCACTGTCTCTCTGCAGTTCTCTGGCCTCCATGAGGGGGGCTTCTTGGCCCCACCCTGCCTTGCCTGCCCTGGCATCAGCTAACCATGGACAGAAACTTCTGAAGTCAGGAGACAAATTAAATCTCTCCTCCTTCACGTGACTGTTCTCAGGTATTTAGTCCCAGAGGCAAGAGGCTGACTAATATTCGTGGTCTTCTTAAATCAATGTTTTCTTTATGAACCTTTCTGGGGCCAGTTTCCTCACCCTATTAGAAGGGTGTCCCCACACTTCCTGTATATTTCAGCTTACCCCAGCTTTTTACATGACCAGTCCCTAATACATGTCTTTTCCTTACCATTCCTCATTCTGTTACATGCTATCCATTTTTAGCTGCCTATAGCACTCTGGCTATTATCCCTCTAGAGCACAGTCTACCCGAGGCAGTGATGCTTGTTTCTTCCTGTATCCCCTCCTCCATCCCTTCCTGCCTGGTATATAAGATCACCAGTGCTTAGTACACATGGGTGGAAGGACTGGATGAATTATTTAACTCCAAAGTGTTTGAGCAGAAAAAAGTTCATTAGGAAATAATATACACACTATCACTTTCAGGAGCACATTTCCCAAATCTTGCCAGACCATTTCAAGAATCCTACTAAGACATTTCCATACCAAAAATCTGTAAAGTGGCTTCATGAAAACTAGTAACCTAAAAGTAACATTTTCTATGTTAAAAGGAACCAAGAATAGAAATAGAATCAAAATCTCAAAGGAGCTCTCTCCTTTCTCAGAGGAGATAATAGAATTATTTTCCTCTTAAACACAGAGAGATTTATATATCTTCAAAAATAAAGTATCAAAATTCTTGATCCCAAAGCAAACTCACTGCTAAAAGTAATAAAATATTTCCAAGTCTACATGAAATGATGCTATTATTTCACACCCACAGGATTCCATTTCTCTTTCTAACAATTCAGTAGAGAGTATCATGACAAAAGTACTACCCCTGACCTATGGCTTAGAGATTTGTTGTGTTCCAAGGACTTTGTTTAATGAAGCAGAGGTTTCACTACTTACAAATGTTAAGAACTTAGACTTAGTCCAGAGAAAATAAAATCACTGATGTGAAACTGCATTGAAAATCATGTCAAGGAAGTATGGAGAATCAGATGTTGGCTTTCTTTTTTACAGGGTTCCCTTTGCTCTGAAAGAAAAAAAAAATCAGGGAGCAGAATGTGCAGAAAACATTTTATTCTCTCATTTTAAATTCATACAATATATGATTTTAAGGCCAAAAACCTAATTGCAATGTAAGTACATTGAGTTTACAATGAAAACATACCTGAGTACTACTTGAGCAGTTTCTGTTTTCCATATAGTATACAGATAATGAGTCTCAGTTGTTTTCTGTTATACTCTATCATTTTCCAGAGGTTCATAAATTATACAATACTCTGCTTAATCTTCTGCACCTTTTCTTGCTTCTCTCTTCTGTTTATATATTCTGAGTATATGTCATCCAATATCAGCATTTTGATTATAAACAGAATGAAATGTCTTCCAAAGCCTTAGAATATAGAGCAATATATTTTGTAATATTTCTGTCTCTCTTTTTTTTTTTTTTGCTCTTCACAAATCCATAAGTAATACAGTATTTATTTTTGCCATCCCATGAACTTGACATTTTTAAGTAGCCAGGGATTAGCTTTCTGTGTGTTCATGAACCATTAAGGATTTGCTAAATAACACAGCTCCTTCTGACCTCTGCTAGGAAGCTGGAATATGTCTTTCAGCATGGCCTTTTGATTAATAGGTTTTTCCAATTGTAATTCTTTCCCTAAATCTCTTCCCTGTGGCACATGTTCTTGGCCTTGGCTATATCATAGAGGTTAGGGTAATTGTAGCTTGTGTTCGGCAAGATTTTAAGAAAATTTCAAGTCACAATGAAATTATATCTTATTTGGTTGATTGGTAACTCATTGCTTGTGCTACAATAGGTTATTGTCAGAAGTAGTGGTACATTCCTATAATCCCAGCACTCCAGATGGCTAAAGCCAGAGGATAGCAAGATCTACCCCAGTGGCAGCAAGTTATAAACTGTTATGGTTTGTGTCTAGTTGTCCCTCCAAAGCCTCATGCAATTGTGGGACAGGGACTTCTAGAGTTTGAGACTTGATTTATGATCCATTGGGGTTCTGTGTTTTAGTACTGATGAGATTATGGGTGTGGCCTGGGGTACATAGGCTGAGACAGAGAGCCTCCATGTACATAAAGAGAGACAGAGAAAAAGACTCTCTGTTGCTCCCTGTTGTCCTGGTTGGTCGGTTGCCTCTGTGGCAATTATTCTACCACCAGGAACTTTTGCTCTCTGCCATGTGCCAGTCTGCCTTGGGGCCAGCCAACTATGGACTGAAACCTCCAGTAACCCTCAGCTAATTAAATATTTCCTTCCTTCATTTTGGGTGTTGGATATTTGTCCCAGCAACCAGAGAAGAGTGACAAAAGCATACACTTAGTGAGATCCTTAACTCAAAACAGCAGGGACTGCACATAGCCCTGGTTCCATTTCCAGTTTTGAAAGAGGAAGCAGAAGCAGAAGCAGAAGCAGGAGGAGGAGGAGGAGGTGGAGAAGGACAGGTTATGGACTCAAAATCATCCAGCCCTGAGCAACATAAAGGTACATAAAATCCAAATTATATTTCATATTCCTCTCCATTAGCAGAACAATTTTAAGATTATACTTTTTGAAACCTAAGGCATTTTAAATAGATGGCTAACAAAATAGTTTCTGAATACTGTGAACTACATAAAAACTACAGTAGATATGTAGATAATTATACAGATAAACCATATATGCTATGTTTGTGTCACAAAAAATAAAATACTAAAATATGGCACAAAACTGATGAATTTTTTAAGGTATTTAGTACAGCATTTACAGGGTCTCACTACACAAAATGGACTCATAGTAACCCTCCTCTTTTCAGCCTCCCAAACGCTGGGATTATAGGCGTGCAGCGTCACACTGTGTCTCAATTGACATCTCAGGGCCTCAGCGCCCTGGCCAGGTCATCATCACACACCAGGGTTTGAACCCTGGTCCCTGAGCTGTCTGGCCAGCCCTCTCTTGAACTTTTTCTTTTTAAGATACTAATGGTAGTCATCTGCACACAAAAGGCCACAAAGCATATTCATGATTTTATCTAAAATGTCTGGAAAAGGCCAATGAATGGGCCCTGTGATGCAGAAGCTTGGCCACTTGGTTGGCCTGAACACTACTGAAGTTCCTGTGCACACTTGTGACTGTGTCTGGCTGCTCATAAGCATGTGACCTTGAGGACCACGTCTGGCCCTGGGCCCCTCCTTTCTGGTGTGCTTCTGCTGTGCTCAGCTCCCCAGACACCATGAAATGAATGCTTTTTTCCCACCACTCCCTTCAGCCTTGAGGTTCCTGCCTTCACACCAGTCACTCACAGACTGGAATCTCGGAAGCAAGAGTCCAGATTTAATTTTTTTTCTTTTCTTTAAATTCTAGGGGCCATCTCCTTTGTCCCAGAGATGCAGAATTTAGTGATACAGATGTTGTGTTTTTAATGGAGGTGGTGTTTTTGCTGTGGCTGCAACTGACCGTGTGGTGTGGTTGAGCAACTCCTGTGCTTTGTTTATAGAAGTTTAGACAAGTTTGGAAAAATGGTGTCCAGAAGGCCTAATATTCAATAGGCAGGTCTCGATAAGCAAGTCAAGGTGGAGCTCAGAATACTGTAATGCCAACAGGAATGTGGACAGCCCAAGCCAGGCTCCTAAGATTTCAGATTAATGTGAGGACTTTGTTGGGTATTAGACTAGATGCCATACTTATTAAGCTCTGGCAAAACAAAACAATAGGAAAGCCTGTCTATATTTTGTGCATGTCTTGAGGTTCTATGTAAGGTTGCACGTAAAGGTGATAGACTAATTGATCTTGTGGAAGACCTTTCCAGTATCTGGCGTAGACTTTGCTGGCACATTTATAGTGAACATCAGGAGCAAAAAGGAGTGCAGAACTATATAAGCCCCTGAAATTTTGGCTCAAATATAATCTCATGCAAAGGTGGGGATAAAGGTCTTGGTTAGTTACTAGAGAGATTAGGACCATTAAAAAAAAAAAAAAAAGACTAAGTACTTAGGACTAGGATAGGAAGAAAAATGAATCAAGGGTGTCTCAGGAAGAAGCAGTGTCTCACCCATCACTAGTTCCAAGCAGCAAAATTATAAACCTTTTATTTAAGGAAAGTCATATTAATATGTCGAGTTGTAAATGTTCAAGTCAACAACCTCCAGTAATGCCAGATGAGCTGATAATCCACTACTGTCATGGACTGTTGGACTAAATATACAGCTTCTTTCTGTTTGTGCAATGAAAAGAAAGATCTGTAGTAATGACATTTAGACAAACCATGTCTGTGTCTCGTATTCTGAACAACTACAATGAAGACAACATTATGCAATCTATTAACTATTGTAAAATAATAATAACAATAATTAATAATAAATTAAAAAAATAAAAGCAGAATCTTTGGGTATGGAGAGTATTTGTCTATGGAATTGATTCCTCAGGAATTTTTTTTTTAATGTAGCACTGGCTCAAGGAGCCCCACTTATTCCTCATCCTGGGCTCAGATCTTGATGTTATCCTTACAGTGCTATTGGCATGCAGAATGCATGAGTTTGGTGGTCATATAGGCTTTGGTGTTCATTTCAAAGGAAGGCCTAGGAAGCCAGGTAAAAACATATAATAGGGTTAGAGACATTTTTAGGAGACTCAGAGTGTGGAATTCGAAGTTGTGAAAGTGAAGTCAAGACCCCAGGAAGCTGAATATGCCAAGAACATGGGATAAATGACAGGAAAAACCACAAGCCAAATTAGACCCAGCCCAAGAGAGTAGCTTCTTCGGCTGCAACTGGCATGGCCTACACCATGCGGAACTCACTGCTAGCTCTGACATGGGCTAGATCCCACCATGAAACTACAGACTCTGTTTGTCCCACTGGGTCTGGGTCTGGTCCTCTTATTCTCCATCCCCCTTTCTCTATCGAGAATGAGTTGATTTATTCTGCTCCATTTTACCTTAAAATTATATATCTTTCTTGTTGAGTATTATTGGAGTTCAAAGAGAAGACTTTATTTTTTAAGTATCAGCTAATTTGGACTAAGGACCTTTAAGCTATAGTGTAGTGGTTGAAACTTCAAGGAAGAAATCGGTGCATTCCAGGCTTTACACAGGCTGGATGCACCAGGCTAGGTCTAGGTGTGATGTTGCATGCTGTCTTTATCTGGAGAGTAAACGTAATTTAAGAGAAAGTATTTGGGTGTTAAATCGATGACAAGCGCGATGCTCCAGTTACGCTTGATTGTCAACTTACCGGTTGGAGAGATACACAGATCAAAGCGTACTTTTGGATGTTCCTCAGTGGATCATGGGTATTATCCTGGGGTCACAGGGACCTGCTAGCTGTCCCCTTTCTGCCTAGTATTCTTCTCCTGTCCTTGGTTTCCTTCCACCATGAAGGGAGCAGCTCTGCCCTCCCATTTCCTTCCACCATGCTTATGGAGCAACTGATGACAGACTGAAATCTGTGCTGCTGCAAGCTTTTTTTTTTTCCTAGGCCTTTAGAGCATGGGTGTCAGGTACTCTGTTTCCTAAGTGGACAGCTGGCCAATACAGACATGGAAAATGGGAGCATGGTCATCTGGGCTAGATCTGGGCGTGGAAATTAGCTTTAACAAGGTTCAGAGGGTTGTACAAAGGGTGACAAAAGTATTCTAAAATTGCATCATTGTCATGGTTACAGACTGAATACGATGAATAGGAATAATTTAGCTGTATTCTTAAAATATATAATGTACTATGTAACTTGTGACTTAATAAATTTGCTAAAACAATGGATAATGAGATACTTTCAAATGCTGAATATGTCGCTTCTTAAAATCAGCATTCTTTTCCATTGCAAGATCAATGGCCATCCAAAACAACAAAAAGTAAGGAACTTCTACAGTGATTGCATTAGTCCATACCATGCACTAATGACAAGTGATAGACAATATCTCTATCACTCAGAAACCAAAAAAGTAAATAAACAAAAAGAATACTGACAGTGTGTGACTACTGAATTTCAGAAACTCTAATGTTACCTCAATGTATAAATGTTATCTTTATTTATTGTGGGTGTCTCAGTTACTTTTCTTTCATTGCTGAGACAAAATACCCAACAATGAAAATTAAAGAAGTTTATCTTACAGTTTGTAGAGGTTTCAGTCCATGCTGGGCTGGCTCCAAGGCAGAGTGACACATGACAGAGGACAGCAGTTCATGCTCGCACAAAATGGAAAAAACAACAAAAGTAAAAGGCAGCAGCAAGTGTCTCTCTCTTCCTTGTATTGCATCCAAGCTATCTGCCCCAGGGCAGGTGTAGCACTCAAACCATAATCCCAGCATTGGATCATGAATTAATCACAACCTCTAGAATCCCGCCCCTGTGTCTGTATGATACTGTGGGAGGACACTTAGATGTAGACCATGACAGCAGGCCAATGAATATAAGAAATTGTATCATTAATACATTTTCATATTATTTCTCTAAAGCCTCAGTTAAATAAATATGTATGATACCTCTAGCAAGCACACTATAAGTTCTATCTCCAGCAAAATACCAGATGAATAAATAAATACATTTTGTACATTTATATAAATATCACCAGTAAAATTTCCCTTTTGGGTTTAAATATCGTAGTGGAATGTCATGATTTCATAAAAATGAACTAGTTTGGGGAATTGTGTTCAAGATTTTGGACAGTCCCATGAATATTTGAAAGAATTTTTATCCATCCTGCAAATATATTTTAGCACTTAGTGTATGATACTATCCTTCATGAACTATTTTTTTTATAAACTATCTTTGTTAAACTTTTTCACATTGGAAATTTTTTTCTATAACTATTTTTAAGCATGAGTCTTGTTCAGGGCTTTACTTTATGTTTACTTTCTCTGTGTTAATATAGAGAGTATTAAGATGAATAAGCTGATATGATTTTAATATTCTGTTCTATACTATGGTTTGATATCTATCTGTTTATATATATTCAACAGGTTCTCATTGTGTAGTTCAGGCTGACCTTGAACTTACAATGTAACTCAGGCTGTCCTAGAACTCTTAGTGATCCTCCTGCCTCAGCCCCCTGAAAGCTGGAATATAGCCATGCACTACTTTGCCCAGCTAAATAGTATCTCTGGATCTTTCTTTATAGACATAGAAAAAGAACGCTAACTTGTGTCTAAGAAAAATTAATTTGCAACTTTGACTTCTCAGATACTGATCAAAACTAATAGAGGGTCTCATGTCTACAACCTGATATCAGTGATATCAGTGACTGATTTGTCTAGTATAGTTAAAGCTTGGAATACAAGATGAGAAATCTAGGACTTAAAGATATCAATGCTATTGAATCTTAAAACAATAAAATCTTTAATACATGAATTACTCTGGTCATCAGTTTCAAAGGTCTAACCAATTCAAATATACATCTTTAAGAAGTTGAATCTGGAAAATATGTAAGCCAGTTTTCAAGGGCCCCCTAGCATCTATTTCTGAGTTTTGCAACATAAATGACGTACTGAATATGTTAGAATTTTCGTGGAAGCCAAAATGTTAATAGTTTCCAGTCATGGTGGAAAATGCCTGTAACCACAGCACATGAAGGGTTGAGGCAGGTGGACTGACACAAGCTTGAGGCCAGAAGGGGCTACATAGTGAGGTCAGAGGCAGCCTGAACTAGACAATGAGAATCTGTCTTTAAAAAAAAAAATCAATGAAACAAACAAACAAACAAAAAATTCTTAGCGTTTGCATGTGATGCTGCAATTCGTAAAAGTTGACAATTCAAAAATTGTAAAGCACTGTACATGGTAAAAAGAAAGTCATAACAGAGACTGGATTTCTGATGCCTCACAATGCTTCTCCCTTACTAAGTAAGCTTGTGCAGTTGTGTATTTGTGGAGCCCTTCCTGGGTCGCAGATCACTTCCTCCGTGTCTAGGGACAGCTTGATCTCTGCTTTTGCAAGTGCAGCCCCTTTACCTGAGATCCTGAGATTCTTTCACTTCCACACTTCCCTACAAAACTCGTACTGCTCTTTTTTTCCAGGAAGTCTTCTATTTGCATTTATGGTATGTCTCCATTACGGCAGTTTTCCTTTACCAAATAATTTTTTGTATAATTATTTAAATGGCTACAGTGACACAGTGTCTTCTGTTCCCATTTAGTATTTATGACACAACGGTTGACGGGCAGTTGTCAGTCAAATGCCTGATGAATGAATAAGTGAGTTGAATAGTTACTTCAGCTTATAAAGATCAGATTAGTTCTGTTGATGATTTTCTAGGTGATCACAGACATAACACTTCTACTTATCAAGCATTCATTTCCTCACCTGTATAATAAGCCCAATGCATTGGATTTCTCTTATATTCTTTAATATTCCATTTTTATTATACTGAGATAGTGATGACTAATATTATTATTAATATTGGCATTCAATGAATAATATCTGTTCAGCTCTTACTATGTATATAAGACCTTTCAGTACAATATATCATTTAATGATCACATGCTATTTCATTATGAATTATTATTTACTTCCAACAATACTGATAAAATAGTATATTTGGAGAGATGTATTATGCACAAGGTCATCAAATGAACAATGTCAAGGGTTTATTGTCCCATTTGCTGTCACTTCTTTTCTTCTAAGGGCTTTGTGAATCATAACAAATGAAGTCTTCTTTGTTTCAGAATTTAATTGCAGAAAATGACAATGCTAGTGATTTTCTGTTTGGCTGTATATAGCACTGCTTCTCTCCTATGCCAAAATAGTACATAGAAATACTCGGCTGGAAGTGTGGTCCAGGGACTGGCAACATCGGCATTTCTGGGCTCCTGATAGAAATACAGATTCATTGTTTTTGACTCAGATTTTTGAATCAAAATCTGCATTTTAACAAGGCCCCTGGGTTATTCCCTTACACATTAAAGATTCAGAAGTAGAGGCATAGAGGAAACTGCATTCCTGGTTTATCATAATTCGATCAACAATTATGAATGACTTCGAAGAGACAAGCACAGAATAAGAATATATAGAAAGAACTCCTGTAGAGTGATTCAAAAATAAAGAGATTATGAGTGCCCACTGGTAGAGTCAAGTCAATACTGAGAGCGTACTGAAGTGTCCGTTGGTGCCCGTCTTAGACAAGTTGGGATGCGATCACAAAATGCCCAGTTTGAGACAACAGAGACTTCTCACAGTGGGGTAGGGAAGCCCAAGACGAAGGGATCAGCAGACTCAGTGAGAGCCATCTTCTTCACATATGTCCTCTTCTTTAAACGTTCTTACTTAATAGAAAGAGCCAACTGAATGTCTCACGTTTCCTTTGCAAATGCAGCGAGCCCTCTTGGGAACGGTCCGTGATGATGGTATCATCACCGGCCAGCGGTCCCAACTCACATCCTCTTGGAGGCTAGTAGTTCAGTATGTAAGGTTTGCACAGACATGGACATTCCCAGCATCACAGCACCCATCAGTCCCTTAAAAATGAATGTCCTTTAGTAAACCATCTATTTGCCAGGTTTGATGTCTGGGCAATGGTCATTATTATTATCATCATTTTGTTTGTTTGTTTGTTTTGTTTTGGTTGGTTGCTTGGTTGGCTTTTTAGAGTTCTCTTTCCTATTTTATTGCCAGTTTCATTTCTCTTTTAAGCTATGATGAGGTGTGAGTTACAACTAAACTTCTGTTCTTTTCAGAGACTTTATTTAAAAATAGTACAAAGAATCAGGGTCTTTCAAAATAAAAACCACTAAGCATTTTTTTTTTTGCTATAGATAATTGTATATTTCATGTTAATTCTAAATTACAATAACAGACAGTCTTCATTTGAGATCATTACTAATGTCATTGTCAATCATGAATAGACACTTTTAACTAAAAGGGTAGGTCTCACTGTGTTCAGTAAATCAGAGCAAGGACTATAATATAAACTCTAAAAGTCACTTTCTTTTCAGCAAGCAGGATTTTGCTATTTCTTGTTTTGAAAAGAATGATAACAATGTAATAGAGATGAATAAAGTGGCGCAGTAGGATTCTCTTGTGAATTGCCAAGATAAAGTAATTTTTCCTTTATCTTTGACTCCTGTGGACTAATTGAACATACCGGAAAAAAACTTGTTGTTTGTAACTGTACAGTCTTTTAATACTTTCAGTACTGTATAAGAATGTTGTGTGTATAAGAATGTTGTGTTCATTTTACTTTTTGGGTTCTTCAAGCAAACAGTGGAGGGGATGAGATCCATAAAAATAAAGTTAGAATTTTGGACAGAGAAACATTGACCTGTTTGTCAGTATACTTTAATTATTAGGTTCTTTTAAATCTTCTCTGTTAATGGCACATATGAAAGGATAAATCCAATCTATGTTGCAGTGAAATTGCCAAAAGGTGGGGAGGCAAAATGAGTTGAACAGGAATAAAATCAAGTGTAATGTTCATAGCATTAGGTATAAAAATGACCAATAGCATTTTTTCAATGCTAATAATTAGAAGAGAAATAATTGTGAGTATATTCACTAGCGCATGGCCAAAAGTCCAAGAAGGTGATTAATAATGCATGTGACATCTGGAAAAAGACACCCAACTAAAACACTAACACAGAAAACTAGAAGCAAAACTCATTCATCCCAAACGTTGTCACTGTCATTGAACTGGGCTATCTATAAGAATCCTTGCCTGGCATATTCGGTAAGAGCCAATGTTCCAGACCAAGTCCCTTTCTTTAACAATCCCTTGTTCTCCCAACCCAATCATAGATTTTTATTGGCACACTCCACATTAGACTCCTAATGATCCCTATGCTTTATAGCTAGCCTTCTATTTTTTTCTTCCTTAGTGTTACAGGGTCTGTTTAAGAGCCATGCATTTTCAAAACTGGTTTTAAAATAAGTATGTGTATATGCAAAACCTTTCTTACTCAATGAGCCCAGTTGATCTTTCGGGGAAAAAAAAAGCTTCAGCAATTCTTCTCAATATTTGCACATTCACTTTGAGCCTTGTCCTATAGTGGTTATGATGAGCTAATTCCTCCTGAAGTATAATAGCATCCTATGTATACAAAAAAATAGTTCTTCTTAAACTCGATATAGTTCTTAGGCTTTTGAAATATCTGCACCATTACCACTACTATATCCTGGAACAGAAAATTGTGCAGAATCTAAGTATATGTCATATGACATATTTTTTGAACATTCACACCAGTATACACAAATGGACCATATATATGTGGATGTATGTACATGCTTATTGAGATGGACATAATGTCTATGTCCTCCCAAAAGTCACACATTAACATGTTAATAGTCTAGGTGATGTTATGAGATGGTGCGCTTTGGAGGTGATTGTGTCCTAAGCGGGGAGGCTTCATAAGTGAGACAAGTGCCTTCCTTAAGGTATCCTGAGAAAGAATCCTCTTCCTTCATGCCTGTGAGGACAGCAGAAGTCGGCCATGTGCAACCCAGAAAAAGTCTCTTATGACAAACTGACCATCTTAGAACCCACAATAAATTTCTATGACTTATAAGTTAATATTTGATAGCATCTTGTTACAGCAACCCCAACAAGTGATCACGCACATGTCCGTGCATATTATTCTTGCTAATTGTGTTCATGTGACTATCTCTCCATGTCGCCATAAACTTTACCCTGCCCTTCAAACTAGAGCTTGTTGTGAAGTTAGTCATTTACATTCGGAGGTTTTTATTGCCAAGGTCTCTCAGACTTAAAATAGGATGTTTGTTGCTTAAATTTTCTACTTACATGACATTTTAATGGCTTGACATTCTGTGAATTGAATTTCTTTCTTTTTTTTTTTCTTGTAGGAGTATAGAGTGAAAAATAGTTCCAAGTTTTAAGAAAAACTTATAAAAATCCAATGGCAGTTTAAAAGTAGCTGCATCTAATCAGCTGAGACAATTTCTCTCTCCTGAGTTTTGCCAATAAAAGATTAAATTTAGAAATTTACAGTCATCACTGTGTTTAGGCTGTTGATGTTGATAGGTCTTACTTAAAATAAGAAAAATTGGAGGATCAAGAAGGAATGGAAATACAAGCCTAGTCATCATGTTTCCTGCAATAATCATATAACTATTTTTTTCTCAAGTGGAGCATATCTGTCTGTGTAGGTGCTTATCTGGAGGATGTGAGAGCCAGGAGCTGCTTGTGTATCTCAGGCATGGAGTGCTGGCCTAGCAAGCCTAGACCCTGGGTTGAGTCTCTAACATGGGAAAAAGTAGCAGGAAAAGAGCCCTTCTTTAGACAAAGCTTATGGCTTATCTTCACCTCTCCTTCCTGTGCCCCCCTCCTTCTCTCTGTGCTCTGCTTCTCAAAAGAAGTACAGTGAATCATTCTCCTACTCATTAACAGTTTTGCCTCTGCCTATGTGCAAGACCTTGCGTTAGCTTTATCTAAGCGCTCTGCTTGAAAGCAATCATGCAATTTGTTTCAATTCATTGTATCTAGTGATAGGTTAACATTTTCTGGTTACAGAGTTGCATGCCATACCTGAGGTAAAATAGAAAAATGAAAGAAAGGATTTTCCCACCGAGATTAATGCAGGCCTGAAAAAAATAATGTATCAGTGAGATGCCAACCACTGACTAGATAATTCTGCTTGTGATATCAATGAAATGCTTAGAAAACAGTCCTTCATGTTAACCCTTTACATGAAAATACATGGGGAAGAAAGGGAATGGAGATTTCATGATATTAAGGGGTAAATATTATTGGGGTAAATAATGAAGGCAATCTAGGGCGGAGACATTCCCAATTTGGTAGTTTGTACAAGAGTAAATATCTGTAAGATTGCAAGAGATGTTCTGTTCAGTAGCTTCCACAGTCCATTAAGGCAAATTAAAATTTATATAACAAGGAGAGTGGTAGGATATGTTTGAAAAAAGAGATTGAACTGTTGGTGAGCAGTGCTAAAGACTTTATCAGTTCTATTTAGATAGCCAGAGAAAGCAATTAGGAGGGATTCTTAAACGCATCTAGTGTAGGGTAAGCTAAGGATAATGTTTGACATTTATTCTAACTTTGATAGATATGAGTGCCATATTGAAATCTCAGTAGTGGATCTTTCATCAAACCTGAGATCATACTACCAGTGTAATTGAAAAGTTAAGGTCATCTTGGTAATCATGTATTTTATCTATCCAGGAAAAAGAAATGAGCTATGTTGACTCTATACATATTTTTTCTATGATATGGAGAAATTAGACATAATTAGATATAAAGAAACCTAAGACTGTGGCTTAAGTTTTCTATTATTTCCTTAAACAGTCATTGTATACAACCATATGATGTGAAATGTATGCATTTTTCATATGTTTGATTAAACTATATATATATATATATATATATAGAGAGAGAGAGAGAGAGAGAGACAGAGAGACAGACAGACAGACAGAACGCACAAGTGAACTTAGGTGTCTCAGAGTCATTCCAGATATTCTCTCCTTGTAGATCACTGGGAGCAAATACCACTCAGTCATGTAATAAAGAAACAACAATAGTAAACAATGAGTAGTGAGCTACTTCCCAGGGGAATATTAGAGAGCCATTTCTAAGGAAGTGGCTTGAAAACTGATCAATGAATAGAGGGACGTATACCTGGCATACAAAGACTAAGAGACGACTAGTTTTAGGTGCTCAGTACTTAACCCTTCTGCGTGGTCATTTACTTGAGCGAGGACAGGGCTCGGCAGATTTCTCCAAATGGATAGCTTGTTAACGACAGAGTGCCATTTCTATGACTATGTTGCCAAGGACCTTAAAGCTTATTTTGTTGCTCTGAAAGAAGCAACCCCTCTATTGTGAGCTACTCTTTCTAGAGGGCCACATGGAAAAGCTCCCAAAGAGGAGACTGGACAAACAGCATCAAAGAAAGGAGGCTCTACAACATCATGGTCTGCCTGCTATGACGGGAGGAAGCCTGAGGTTCAGAACATCTTGTAACAGAACGTAGGCTGCAATGTTTTAGGAGTTCTCAGGAGGCTAGTGTAGCTGAAAAGTGGATAAGAAAACAGAACAAAATAAATATACAATGAGATTATAACATCACATAAAAACCACATGATGTACCGATTTGTAGATCATGATAAAAACTTTGAGTGTTAATTAAGAATTCCCTTTAGAAAGCCTCCCTTTACTACAAGCACATATGACTCACACCCCCCCCCAAAAAAAACATGAGTAAAAGAATATTGGCTGTATCTAAACTATATATTCAGTGAACTAGGAGAGCAGTATAACCCTGAATCCTCACACACATACATCCAGTGATGAAGAAACTATGAATTATGCATGTAACATTTCTCAGCTTCTTACAGTTTTCACTGGAGCCTGCATTTCAACACTGATTGCAAATGGTCTATGAATCCATCCAAAGCCAGAAATGCTGAACAGAACCTGCTGTTGCCTGGGACAACCCTAGCCCTTAAGCATGTTAGGGCATAAATTGTGTTTCTAGGAAATTTTATAGGAGATTAAAAAAAAAAACTTGTCCTTGCAAACCAAATGTTTCATATAATTTGGAGTGTATTGTGATTTTTCCCCCAAGAATGTTGTTTGTAGCACTATTATAGAGCTGAATTTTAATGACCAACTGGAGCACGTGTTCACTGAGAGATTCAGTCCTGTAATTTGTGGTATTGTTCTTCGTATGCTCTTCTCTTTCTGCCACAGAGGCAGCTTCTAGGAAAGCGTCCGACTCCCATTCAGTCAGGGATGGAGTCTAAATATTGGCCACATAGGCCAAGTCTAGAGATTTGTCAGATACACAGTTAAACGCAAGAAAAATTACCAAAGTACTGAAAGATCAGTCATTGCTGGGGAAACCAAAATTTCAAAGTGAAAATCTCTACAACAAATATTTTAGAGATGAATGTATTTAGTTTTAGTCTTAGACCATAGATTTTCCTTTCATTTTTATCATCTGAATTATACCATTTGTTATGTAAGCAAGTTAATAATAGGAATTCCCACATCTCTGTCTGGTCACCCATGCACGAGGTAAAAATGGAATTATAACATTAACAGACCTATGACTGAGAATGATATTTCATTTTACATCATGGATCTTTGCTTAACATTAGTGTTTCAAACATTAACTAGTTATTTTTATGTGCCATAGCAACCCATTACCAAATAGCTAATTGAAGAGCAAGAAATATGTATTGGGTTATTCCCTTAAACCCCCTTTTTCTGTAATTGTTTCTCTTTTCAAGAGAGCATTATCACTCTCACAGATGGTTGAAGTGTTGCATTGTGGGAAATTAAACACACTTGGCTTTTTGCTGAATTTTCTACTTAGAAACCAAAGCCGCTCACCCCAGAAATATTACTTAACTATTCCCCAGGCACTCTCTTAATCAATAGCAGTAAGATTCACAGTTGGAAAACTCTTTTATGGTCTCCAAATACCATTTCACTTTCCTTTTATTATTGTTTTAAATGTCTATAACATTATAAGAAAATGGAATTTAAAGAATATTCATTTAGAAGTCAGAAGAAGAATTTAGACTGGGCACACACGTACTCATCCAAACATTTGAATGCCATTAAGAGTATAGAGAGTTGTTCGACATAGGTACAGGAATTCAGTCTCTCGCAAGCATCATCTAATCATGTTCCTCAGTATGTTACATGCGCAGACCTTTTGACGTATTAATTTAATGTCAAGGCTTAATCATAAAGGAGGAGCTACCATTCATGCACAAAGATCCATATATATATCAGTATCTATTACACTTTTGTTTATGCTGATGAATAATTAAATCATATGTTCCCGTGGAATTGATAAAATCAATAGCGGTACAAATGATACATAGTATCTTCAGTAGTAGCTCACCTTCATGGAGTTTATATTAGATATCAGCAACATATGCCACAATTTAATTTTTTTATGTCACTTAATTTTTTAATTTTATAATATATAGGTACTGTAATTATCCCCATTTTTCAGACAAGGAAGCTGCCTGAGCTACAGAAATGTTAAATACTGGTTTAATGTTGTGCGGCTAGTGAGTGGCAGATATGAACACATATTATGAATTCATTTTACAAAGTCGTTAAGACAAAAATAGACTTGACATTTATGTGCTAGCATGAATGATAGCTAAAGATGAAGAGTAGTAGTAGAGCAATATGCTTAGCTTCATCACATATGAGGAATAAGTTTATGTGTTAGTCATCACTGACAGAATAGCCAATCAGTCTCGTGTGAGCTGCAGAGTATCTGTCTACTTGTGCACTCTACAGCTTATTTCTAGTGATGGCAGCCAATCATAAAGCCCAACTCTCTTGTATGTGACAGACTAGAATTTGGAATCAAGAAAGAAGCCGAGTGGAACATAGAGAAGATAAAATATTTGCAGTAATGGATTGTAGGCTCACTATGTCTTTTCAAGTGTACATTTATTTATTTATTTATTTATTTATTTTTGCGCTTTTGAGACAGGGTCTAACTATGCAGTTCAGGCTGGCCTTGAGCTCACTTTTGTAGCCCAGGTTGGTCTGGAACTCACACAGATCCTCCTGACTCAGCTTCCCAAGTGCTGGAATTATAGGCATACGCCACCACATCTGGCTTTGAGTACACTTTTAGCTAAGACACCATAAACTAGAACTGTCCCCGTATGTTTTCATACTCTGAAAATTCTTGTTGCCATTGAGAACTTCCATGTTTCACCAGTCTGCTTTTAGAACATAAGGCTCTTTGTTTTTCATTTCACTTATGTGAATTTTAATCATTATTGTGGTAAATGCACTGATGAAGACATGTAAAAGTACAATAAGTCATCTCTGAATTTCCTTTTTGTCTCATAAAAGTTAACTAGCAGAAAGTATATATGGATGTAGAGAGAGGTATAGTGACGTTCATAAATGGCACTTGGTATTTACATGATATTATTGGGCTGCTATAATGACTCTAATGCGTTGAGGTCAGGGCACCAAGTGTCCACCTGAGCAGCTTGAGAGAACAGATGAAGGGAGCAGGAGCTCATGGGGGTCTTGGTGGATGGACAGCACTGTGGGAGCAGAGCTCCCCATTCTCCATCCTGCCTCAGGACCTCTGCACATATTTTTGACACATTTTACCATCGTCGTGTAAAGTGGTTATCCCTCATGTGCCAGCATCACAATTGTTTTACCAGAGAGAGCTTTCTCAGGCTCTTCAAATCTGATCAGTCTGCAATCAAAAAATATATTTATTTGTGATCATTTGGAGTGCAGATACACACTTTTGCTTTATTTTAAAATTCTCTCATTTTGCAGTTCTACAAAATGTGTGAACTCACTAATGCCTCTTTCTTACCACACTGTGAGCTCCACGAAAGCAAATCCTCATTCTTATATCTAGAGTTCAGAACATGTTCAGCAAATATTGGTCAAATGAATGAATGAAATTTATTCACCACATGATTTAATATCTAGCATTTCTAATGAATTAGGAGCTGTGAGATTTTTTAAATGATTGTGCGTTAAACATTAAACATTAAGCACTGTTGTCATTACTTTCCGAGTAATATTAACTCAATATTCAGTCCCATTTTGCCCATATTTTTGAGGTTCACTAGTCTAAGGAATCTATTTATTTTATGCTCAAATCTCTCTAGGTTTGGTAAATTAAGATCATTTGCCCTCTTAGTTGTGGTTTATATCCTTAGGATTTCTTTATGGTATTTTTAATAATCCTACTCCTTTATTATCATCGCAGTGCACAGAGGTAAATTATAGCTCAGGAAAATTGTAGTAGGATTTCCTATAAGTATAAAAATTCACAGTATTGTCAGCACTCTTTCTCTATTCTTCTCCGAAACTTTAAAAAAAATATTATCTAATTTGTTTTCACACACGCATTGGAAACATGATAATGTTGTCTTCATGATTTATGATTATTTTCAAGTTTATTTTAATAACCCAACATCTTGTCAGTAAATAATTATTGAGCACCCACCATACCAAGACAATGCTTGAGGCATGTGATAGATCATACTATGCTTTATATAATCACAGGTTAAACCATCTTGTAATTCCTTAAGTAGTAATTTCCATGCTTTTTACATAACACAGGTAGAAAATCATTTTCCTTGTGAATGTATAATTAACTTCGTTTATGCCATTGCTAGCCCTTTATCTCAATTCCAACATTATCAATTTAGAATATATATATGCTTTCATTCTATTTTCCCTTTTTCTTGCAGTAAGAAAGCCAGTTTTCAGGTCCGACATTTCTAACTACTCATTTACATTTCAGAACTAGATGTTGTCCTGCCTTCACACATTCAGGGATTTTTTTACCAGTCTGACAGTTTTTAATTTGATCCTGTTTTGCAGGTCATGAATTCAATTTCTAAATGCTTTCCCATTTTCCATTTTCTCAAATAGCATAGTGTTTTCTACCCATCAATTGTTATCTCCTCATCTCCAGAGTTTCTTTTCTCCGTTTCTCCTAAACCAAGGTCAATGTTTGTAAAATCTCCTTTTTCCTAATTAAATCTGACATCATTTGATAATATCAATGCTACTTAAATGGCGTGTAAATCATCACCAGATGAAGCCACCCTGTGATTCAGGCAATCACAGAGAATATATTTATAAAATCTAAATTATATACATTATTTTAATGATTTTTAAAAGTATGTTTTCCAAGCAGTATTACTGCTTTGTGACCTGGCCAAATATGTTCTTTGTGGCATTTCTCAAAGAGAATAAGACTAAATCACTATTTAAAGCCATATGTGCACATTTTATTAACGTGATGTCCTTTAGAGTAGGATGTGCTGCATATAGCTGCGTATAGCTGCTTAGGAACAATCTCTGCTTTGTTACTCAGAAACATCAATTTTAAAGGGAAATTATGAGTAGCTTAAAAGCATGTCTATTCAGCTAGCACTAATTTTATTGCAAGACCTCACCAAAGAAAGAAAAAAATCAATCACTATTGATGAAAATAGGTATAATGAGTAAATATTATCGTCTAGTGAGGAAGACCTGCATACCCTCCCCAAGGTCTTTAGGCTCTAGAGGAATGAAGGCGCATTTTCTGCTAGGCTTTTATGTACTGAGAAAATTAAAAATGCAAACGGCAAGGAGATGTCCTTGACTGTAAAAACTCCATCAAACATAATGAATTTGAAGACACCAAAGAATAATTATATTATTAATAAAATAGTAAAGCTCTTTTTTCTATTTAAATGGGTGAACATAGTACTAGTTATTAGAATTATGGACAAATATTAGAGATATTAGAGGTTGTCGTGTGCCTTTTTTCTTTCAGACAAAGGCTAGTTTTATATCCACAAGGGCACTGAGTGAGGTGGTAGCACCATTCTGCTTGGAGGCTTCATCAGTTTCCTGGCTTCATGGTAGATGACATAGGTTCAGAGCAGAAATGTCGCTGTGATTCAAGCCCAATTGTCTCTACCTCCTTTCTCATAGTTTCTGCTTGACAATACCAACTCTGATGTGCATAGACTCTGCTGTTGACATAGGTGACTGTGCAGATGGATCAGCACACTGGGAAGGATTGCATGTCAGGAAGCACAGACTCAGCCACGCAATTGCACCTCAGCATGACCTTCTTGCCCTCTGCAGCCTTGATTGATTGTTAGGAAAAGATTATTAAAGGTAGTGGTTTAGCTGCCAGTCTAGTAGGATGTTGGGAAAACCATCCATGAGAAGCCATAAGACTGTTTTCTTATCAGACTCCTACAAGAACTGGCCCTTTGGCTCCAAATATCACACTAAATTTTTTCAGAATTCCTGTTTCCACACTTTTAAGTGAAGAGTCATGAATTATTTATGCTGCATATATTTGGATCCCTGTGAGAATAAAAAAACATATATAGTATTTGTTATATCTATGAATTTAAAGAGTTAATCAAAATGGAATGACTGTAGTTTAAAGATTATGAAATAGGGCCATGACAGCTGGATTACAGTTCTTCAGTGGCCCCAGGAAAAGGCAGGAATGGAATCTGTTCTAATATCTGATCATTTTGCTAACTAATTTTCAGAAAGTTCCAGAGGTCTGACCTCCAAGCTGGGGTTTTAATAGTCTGTTTCTGAAGAACATGGGGCCATTTAAGTTATACAAGAACACAAGCCATTTAGTAAATGTACACAAGTACTTACTATTGCTACTGGTACTGATGTTGGTAAATTTATTAAAGAATTTCATCTTGTTCACTCTTAGGCAGAGTTTTCATGTTTACTGTCTGCCTGGTGTAAGATGTTCTGCTTCAACAATCAGCTAAATCAGGGTAGGGTGGCTGAACCATCTAGGGCTCAAACAAGACTACACTTTAAGAGCAGATACTTTCTAAGACAAATCACTGGAAAAGAAAATAAAAGCAAGAGCAAGAAAGCCTCACTAGGAGCAGTGATCCACGCACTATCTGTGGGCCAAAGGCCAGCCGGCCAGCCCACAGTGACCTATTCTGTAATTAAAGATTCTTGGAAGTCCGTTAGGCCTCTCCATCTTACCTGTTGCAAAAGACAACACATGGGATGCAAACCTGGAAATGTTCCCCATCCGCCCCTGTCTTATCTACAAACGGGAACTGTTGGGGAGAACACCATTTCAGAAGTCAAAGGCAAGGAATGATTATCAGACAAAGTAGCAAATCCTGATATGCAGGAAAAGAAAGTATGTAGAAGTAATACTGGTGTTTTGAGATTTATTTTTAAGCAAAAAATTATAAAATACTGTTAGTATGTGACTGACTTTCACAAAAGCTTACATAGGGATACACGCAAGGTAGATAAATCAGCCTGCCCTCTGCTCAGAAATACAGAACAACATTAGGAGCTGGTGATTGTCTGCTAGCTTTAAACATCTGAGACCTTTCTGAAAATGAATCCAAAAGTCAGTATATGAATGTCTGGAAATAGATTTGTAAATTGTAAAGGAGGCATCTAAAGGAAGCTGTACCACTTTTTGGACACACAGAGCTGCATGATGATACACACTCAGAAGTCTATAAGTAAACTTTCATTTTCACTTGCCATAAATGCACAAGGTTGAATAGCCTTATGGAATCTCTACTTGTACCTGATGTATCTCGATTCCTCTTTTTTTCCCTTTTCCCTGCCTCCTTTTAACCCCGCTCTCCCTTCTCATTTACAAGGTTTCATTTACTGTTTTCCTTACTATTGTACTTTTCTCCTTTTGCCGACCTTCCTTTCTCCCTCCTCCATTCCTAGTTACCTTTCCACTGGAACATTTTCTTTCTATGTCAACCCATCTGTTACACATTGCAGTCTTGATTTACACTATCAGTTTCTCATACCAGAGGAAATCATGCTGTTATCTTTGAATATCTGTGTTCAGTTAATTTACTTAAAGGTATAGTCATTTTTTTTGTACTTTAGGGAAGGGTCCACAAGGTATTCAGGGTCTCACTACTAGATCAGACTCAGTGATCCACCTGTTTACAGCTTCACAAGAATTGGGATTACAGCCAAACGCCACCATGCCCTGTCTCAATTGTCATCCCAGTGCACTCCAGCGTGTGAGGCCAATATAGCAGGCCCAGAGATTGAACTCCCAGCCTCTGTACCTTCTGACAGGTGTGCAGGTGATTTAATCCACTGAGCTATTTGGCCAGCCCTTAGGAGAATAGTCCATTTACCTAGCAATGACTCAAATCTGTCTTTCTATATGGAAATGTAGCATTCCATCATAGAAAAGAATTACTTCTTTATCCAACCATCACATAGGCATTAAGACTGCTTCCAAGAGTTAGCTATTATAAATTGTGCTACTGTGAACATGGCCGTGCATGTGTCACTGGTGTTAAGCTTTTAATTATTCTGAGAAGATATCAAGAAGATGACAAGTCACATGCAACACTTAGCTGAAATTTTTTGAGGAATTCCCACATTGATTTCCACAGTGGTTGTACCAGTCTACTGTCCCACCAACAGTAGGGAAGGATTGCTTTTCCCCAAGAGCTGTATGAGTATTTGTTATTAGTTTATTTCTTGACAATTCACGATCTTTCTGCAGGAAGATGGAAATGTCAGTGTTGTTTGAGTTTAGATTACTTAAATGACCAGAAATCTTTTTACTTAAATAAGATCCAAGTTTTTGCCGGGTGTGGTGGCACACGCCTGAAATCCCAGCACTAGGGAGGCTGAGGCAGGAGGATCGGTGTAAGTTTGAGACCAGCCTGGGTTACAAAAGTGAGTTCAAGGCCAGCCTGAACTGCACGGTGCGACCCTGTCTCAAAAAGACCAAAAAAAAAAAAAAAAAAAAAAAATCCAAGTTTTTGATTCTTTATGGTGTTTCTTGTGTAATTGGGGTTTTATTCATGAGCTCTTTGAATACATGTTTGTCTTTAAGAATTCTACCAAATATATCTTCTAGTAGATTTATTTTTTTCTGCTTTTATAATTAGATCTTGACCCAATTCATTTTACCTTAGTGAATGGTAAGATATATGATTTAGTTTTAGTCTTTGACATGTGGAAAGTTAGTTTTTGCATTATTAAAAAGGATATCTTGGGGCTGGGGAGATAGCTCCGAGGCACAAGTGCCTGCTGGGCAAGTGCAAGGTCGTGAGTTTGAACCCTGGTCCCACAAAAAAAAAAAACAAAAAAACACACAAAAAAAAAAGGATATCTTTCTTCCAGTAAATATGTGTTATGGTTTGTGCCTTGGTGTCTCCAGCAAAGCCTCATATGCTCTGAATACTAAGTTACATCCAGCTATATAACTGAATCTGTTTATTAAATCTGGAGGTCTTTTGGCGGAGTGTTTGGAAGTATTCTCTATAGGGTATCATGTCATTTGCATATGTTGTAATTTAAATGCTTATTTTTATATCCTTATTCCTTTTATTTCTTTCTCTTGTCTCACTGTGCTAGTGAATTTTTTAGAGCTCTATTGAATAGGAGTTGTGATAGTGGTCATCTTTGTCTTTCTGATTTTAGAGTGAAAACTTTTGATTTTTAATCATTTATTATGATGTTGTGTATTAGTTTGTCATGCATGGCTTTTATCAGGACATTTATATCAAATGCTTTTTTTATTAATCTGTTGAAATTATCATGTGATATTAATGTTTGGCTTTTTAACATGTGTTATATTTATTGATTTGGGCATATTGAAAAATCCCTGCATTCCTTGCATGAATCCTACCTGCTTAAGACATGTAAACTTCTAGGTGATTTGTCGTATCCTGTTCGCTAGTATGTTATTGAGGACGTCTGTGTCTATGCTCATTAGCGAGGTTGGCAAGTAGTTCTCTTGTTGGAGTTAGATCCTTCTCTGGTTTTTGGATTAGCACCAGGCCTGCTTCCAAGAATGATTTTGGGAGCACTGATTTGCTTTAAATTTCATTAAGGAGTTTGAGGAGTAGTAATATTAAATCCTCTGTGAATTTCTTATAAAATTGAGCAATAAATCTGAAAATATGGGCACTTATTTATTGGTAAGTTTTTAATTTTGTCTTCAATTTTACTCATTGATATTGGGCTATTTAGGGGCTGGGGAGATAGATCCATGTCACAAGTGCCTGCCTGGCAAGTGCAAGGTCATGAGTTTGAACCCCGGATCGACACACACAAAAAAAAGTTATTGGGCTATTTAGAATCTTATTATCATCTTGATTTTATTTTACTAGTTCATATGTATCTAGAACTCTGTCCATTTCTTCTGTGCCTTCTGTCTTCTTAGAATATGGATTGTCAAAATAGGTATTTGTGATCTTATGGATTTCTGCAGAAATCTTTGTGTTTTCACCCTTATCATTCCTAATAGCATGAATTTGAGTTTTTGCTTTTTGGATAACATTTTCTAAGGGTTTGTCATTTTTTTTTTTTTTTTTTTTTTACTTTCAAAGGACCAATTCTTCAATTCAATGATGCTTTGCATTGTTTTCTTAGCCTCTACTTTCTTAATTTCTACTCTAGTGTTTATAATTTCCTCCTTCACTTTGTACTGAGGCCCTGTAGCAACCAAATACATTAAAAAAATAATAATTTCATCCTTCTTTTGAGCTTTGGGCTTGATATGCTGGTCTTTTTCTAGAAGCTTGGCTTTCAACTCTAGGTTATTTATTTGGGCTTGTTCTGTTTTTGTAATATGGCAATTTGCTGCTGTAAATTTCTCATGTAAGACTGCTTTCATTGTGTCTCATAAGTTCCATTGTGTAGTGTTGGCATAATCTTTTCGTTGTAGAAATTGTCTGATTTCTTGTTCAGTTTCATCTTTGGCCCATTGCTTATTTTGGAGGGTCTTATTTGATTTTCATATGCTTATGAAATTCTTGTAGAGTTTTTTTTTATCATGGGCTTTCAATTTCATTGTACTGTGGCCAGATAATAAGTGTGTGACAATGTTAATTGATTTGCATCTACCGTAGTATGTTCTCTTAGCTAGTATGTGGCCTATTTTGGTGAAAATTACATGTATACCTAGGAAAAAATGTCTATTTTCACTGGGGTAAAACATTCTGTAGAAATCTATATTTGTATTTGCTAAAAACTTTTCTTCAATTTTGATATTTCACTGCTCATATTTTGTCCAGTTGTTCTATTAGTGACAGTGGGATTTGAAGTATTATACTTGTACCAGTGTTTACTTGATTCATATACACACATGCACGCACACACACACACACACACACACACACACACACGGTTGTATCATTTCCTTTGAGATTTTTTTCTATTTCTCTTGATCAGTCTTGGTTTGAAATCCAGCATTTCTCCAAGCAGCATCACTACCCTTTCTTTTTATCTGAGTTCCTGTCACATGGAGTATTGTTCTCCATCCCGTGACTTTTAATGTATAAATTTCTTTCTTTTTATTGATTTTTTGTTTCTTCTGGGAATGAAACTCAAGACCTGTGCTTTAGACTTTATCTTCAGCCCTTTATTATTGTTTTAAAATTAAGTGTTTTTCTTTTATGCTGCTTATTGTGGATCCTACTTGATCCATTTGCCAGTCTTTTTCTTTCGATTTGTGACTTACGAGCATTTATATTGATGGTTATTACATATGTATTGACTCGTCTGTTTCATGTTATTTCCCTATTGTTGCTTCCCTTTCTTTCCCTCTGTTCAGTTATTTGCCCTGCCTGCTGCATTCATTCTGTTGGGGTTCACGGAAGTTCTGTCTTTGTTATTTCTTTCTAAAATATTTTTTAAAACCTTTGGCCTTTGACTTGGTAGTCATAAATTTTGCCAGGTGTTCTTTCTCATGGAAGTATCATATTTCTCCATCAATTTCTAAGATAATTTTGCAGGGTAAATCAATCTTGGTGGGAGGTTGTTTGCTTTCAGTCAGTGAAATACTTTAGTCTCTCCTTGACTTAAAGATTTATGTTGAGAAGTCTGTAGTAATTCTGACGGGCTTTCCTTTCTAAGTGACTTGTTCTCTTTAAGAGATTTCAGTATTATTTTATTGTGTTGAAATTCTGGAGTCCAGAGTATTAATTATATGCTTTGGTATAATTTTTTGATCATGACTAATTGGAGTTATTTATGAGTCACTTAACTGTGTGCCAATTATTTACTTGTGTTGGAGATGATTTCCGCCATTACTTAGTGGGCAGGTTTTATTGTTGTGGCACTGGTGTCTTTTGCTGCTGCTGTTTTTGTTCTGCTTTGTTTCATTTTTGCTACCAGGGACCGAGCTCAGGACCTTGCGCTTTTCAAGCCGTTGCTTATGCCACTGAGCTATCTCCCTGGCATGTGATTCTTTTTTTAAATATCATGTATGCTACCTCCTGCTTTTTCATTGACTCCAATCAATCTTATGTTATTTTTTGCACCATCTATGAGCTGTGAGATTGTCTTTGTATGGTCTCGTTATTTTAAAGCAATCCTTTTCATAATCAGTAAGCAAAGTACTACTTTCTAGATTTAATATGCTGTCCTCACACTGGTTCATTTTGCTGCAAATACTTTTAGTATAAAATTTCAGCTCCTGAATATCTTTTTTTTTTTTTGTATTATGACTGGCTCAGCCTGCCCTATGGCTGGGGCTGGTGCAGCATGTGGTGCTGGGGATTGAACCACACTCCCTGCATTGCGTAAGTTTTCCTAAGCAGGCACTTTAGACTGCTGAACCAAATTTTTGGCCCAGCTCCTGAATATCTGATTGAATTAGTTCCATGGATTCAAATTTCTTTCCTATGTTGGACAATCATGGTATGTATCATTTTCCTAAACTTCTCTATTTCTTTATCTGTGCCTTCTCTGTATTCATTTATTCTCCTCTACATTACAGTCCTTATCTCTGAAGTTATCTGTGAAATTATTTGATTTGACTTTTTCTAGAGCCTTATTCATTTGCTTTGTTACTTCCACTATTATTACTTCAGGCACCAGTGGGGGGGTCTTTCAAATTTTTCTACTCCATTGTCCCCAGGATTTCCCTTTGGTGAGCTGGAAGTATGGGGTTGTATGTGGCTTTCATCCATGTTTTCTCATTTTCTACTTCTTTATTTTTTGTTGCTTGTTTAATTCCTGTGCTGATGCTTGAAAACTTTTTATGATAGGTACCTTTATTGCTCATATTAAGAACACTTAGGAAATGAACACTCTTCAGAAATGTTTTCCAGGTGTTTTGAGTCTTTTACTACCTCTTTAATTGATTGAGAATCAGAAGTTGCTACATATTTGGCCTTTCCTCTGGTTCTTAGACACTGGCCTATATTATTGTTTATGATCCTCAAGAAATCTCAGTCTTAACATATAAGTAAGAGCTATTGATTAGAACAATTATGTTATATTGGTCAAAGTAATATAATCAATAACAGCAGTATTAAACACACCCTAGAAAATGACAAACTGTGGAAATTATTAATTTTCCACCTTTAATTCGATCAATAGGATTTGTAGTTATATAAAGAAATCTAAAACAAACCAGGAAATTTGGTCCAGTAATTATCTTAATATGGCAATTTTACCCTCAGGAAAAAAATTAAAAGGGGTTGGGGGAAAGTAGAGAAATAGAAAAAAAAAAAAAAGAAATGAACTAGACACAAGGCTGGTGGACAAATCTTTGTATAAACAAAGATTATACAAATTTAGGAACTAGTGAAAAAGACAGAGAAGCAAAGAAGAAGCAGAAGAAGAGAATAAACCAACAAGAAAGAGAAAGAACAATGGATAGATATGTAGATAGATAGACAGATAGACAGACAGACAGACAGACAGACAGGAAAACTAGAAGCAATCTTCTCACTCACATAAAAATTAGAACAATCAAGAGAAAGAGAAAAAATAAATTCAAAACTCACAGAAAGGAAGAAAAGCAGAGCACTCAGCCAACATTCTCTGCTCTAGTTAGGCTTTTTAAGAACTACACAATTAGATGAAGTGCATTCTGGCATTCACCTTTATCTCTATTGTCAGCCAGAAAGACTTTCCCTACTATGTAATCTGAAAGTAACAACTGCTCCGTGAAGGGTGACTAGTCATGGTATTTTGTTTCCATGCACTGGTTGACTGAGAAGACTTCGTTTATACAGACTGATCCCAGCAGGCCATCAGTAGCGTCGTGGTGGTGGTGGATAATCCCAGCAAACCTGAGTCTTTAGTTATCCACTGAATTTCAGGCTGCTTCTATTTTCTGGTTTTAAGGCTGGTTTCCAGGTCTCTCAACCCACAACACTCTGAGGCCTTCTTGCTGGCCTGACCTTGCCTTCCTATAGCTTTGGCCTCGGTTCTTTGCAGGCTTGAGGGCAGCTCCCTGACCTCCTGCCAGCTTGTGCACTCTTGTGAGTCACCCTGACACTTGGTGCCACTAGATAAAGCCAGCCCACAGCTGCTCTGAGTCCTGGTTGCCATTGGCCTCTGTCCAAATGGCTGGCAGCCAATAACCCTCCTCTGGGAAGCGTCTGAGCCCAAACAACTCACCAGTCATTGAAGTCCATAGTGTCTACTGCTCGTTCCCACTGGTGTATTTCTCCATGGCGACCTCTGGGGTCACCGTTAGTCGCTTGTACTTCTGCAGGTTCAAGCCTCTCCTTGAGGCTTGGGAGTACTTTGGAGTCTACAGGTTCAGGGAGAAAGCGCCTCTTGTTGCCTTGCTCTTCCCTGTTGTGGTCCCTGTCTTTTCTCTCTCTCTCTCTCTGTCTCTCTCTCTCTGTCTCTCTCTCTCTCTCTCTCTCTCTCTCTCTCTCTCTCTTCTGCTTCTTGCAGCAGAGTCTCACTTGGCCACAGGGACTTATTTCCCTCCTCCTCTTCTTCACCTTGCCACTGTCCTGCATCAAGGTTCAAAATATCAGACAGGCTGTTTCTCCCCTGATCATCATTCTCCCATGTTTTGGGATGTCTGATGATATTTGTCTTCACTTATTTTCAGATATTTGAAAAAAAATGATGAATGCATACAAACAAAATACCATGGTTAATCACCCTTCCCAGTTCAGTTGTTACTTTCAAATTACAGACTGTAGAAAGTCTTTCCTAGCTGACTACAGAGATAAAGGTTGAGTACAGGATTGTATTTCTTCCACTTGTGTGGTACATAAGAAACCCAACTAGAGCACAGGATGTTGGCATATGCCTGTAATTCAAGCATTCTGGGAAACTGAGGTAGGAAGATCACAAATTAGAGCCCATCCTGAGCAAGTCTACCACTTGACACTTGTGACCTTGTCTCTCTCCACAAAAACAAAAACAAGATGCTTAGAGAGACAGGGCCAAAGACCTAAGCTTAGCCTTTAATGTGATAAAATAAAAGAAATGGGAAGAAAGAAGGAACTAAAGGAGGGAACAAGGAGATTGATTATTTGAGGAAATCTCAACTAAGGATCCTTTTCATTTTGGATATTGAGTGACTGAGAAGATTAGGCTTACATTTCCAAAATCATCTTTCTCAAATTGATTGACTTAACTTTGT
>PVJA010015588.1:33724-45162 GCA_004027025.1 Myocastor coypus
CAAAAAAAAAAAAAAAAAAAAAAAAAAAAAGAAAGAAAGAAGAAAGAAGAAAGAAAGAAAGAAAGAAAGAAAGAAAGAAAGAAAGAAAGAAAGAAAAGAAAGTAAAGAAAACAAATATTATCTATCAAAGGCCACACTTATTTATGAACCAATTTGATGAGCAGTTTTAATGGCAAATGCCTCAAGTCAGTTTGGTGTACTAAGACTTATGAGTAGACTGAGTGCTACATGACATGCCAAAGGAGATCTTAATTCTCAAATGATTATTGTACCCACTTTTGCCATCAGAAGCCATCAGCCCCCCAGAAATCATGGAGAAGGAGGAAGAAGTGGTAGAGGGAAGAGCAAGAGGAGCAGGAGGAGCAGAAGGAAGGGGGCTAGTTATGACTAGAATTGAGTTCAATTTCTAGAGCAAAACTAAGAGAGGCAAGAGCTTTAAACATCCGTAAAGTTTGAACTCCCATTTAGGCCAGCTGTGGAAGTAGACATGGCGACTCCATTCCATCACATAAAGAAACCTCAGGGGGCCTGCCCCCATTAAACAGGTAGGAGGAGACACTGCCAGATTCTGCACTGTGATGTTTCGGCCTCTAAAGACGGCTTCTCCAGTGAGGACAAACCTGCGGCCTGGGCCGCAGTGGGCGGCTACAGAAGTGGCCTCGAAGCTGAACCTTGGAGAACTATTTTTCCCAAACTAAGATCTCATTGATCAGGTTTAACTGCACTGTTGACACTTTGTGACAAGTAACTGGGTTTTGGATTGCAGCTTGGGCGCTTGGTCTCCAAAAGATTCGCCATCACCGCATTAGGCTGTCTGGGTGTTGAGTGTAAAGGGAGGTGAAAGAAGGAACTCTGGAAGCCAGCTTGTCTGGATTTCAATCCAGCCTCTTCCCATAGAAGCCGGTGACCTGTGCCAACTTACTAAGCTTTCTTTTACCTCAGCTTCCTTATCTGGAAAATAGGACAAATAATAAATTATAGAATTAGGATTAAATAAATTTGTATATATAGGTAACACAAGCATATTATTATTCATGTGTGTGCTGTTACTATTATACCTTGTTTCCTGCCCAAATCCACCCTACAAAAAGAAGACAGCAGAAAGGAAGAAATTTATATAAATTTCTGAATAATGGAAATACTCAGAGCTTATTCAGTTATGGAGACAATAATACACACGGACCTTTCTAAGTACATGTGTGTTTATATCACTTTATAAAATCAAGAATTAATTTTAGAAATAGTAATTCCATTTAGACTATGCCCTACTTTCTTTCCTTCAAATTAATGCAAAATCTACATTAGAATGGCTTTCAAATGTTTGAAGAAATGCAACTATTCAGAAGTTTACATAGGAAGCAATTTGCTTGGATTGAATAAGGTAATACATAAGTATGTAAAACCCTTTCTCTGCAAATGCTGCTTTTAATTAGGAATGGAGCTCTGAAAGGAATCCCAGTTATTATACCCACCAACTGAACTCAGACAGCTATTTTTAATTGGAACAGAAAGAACTAAAATGCAGAAGATTTATCAAGGAAAGGTTTAAAAAAAAAACCTGAAGTTCGAAGGAAACATTTTGTGTTTTATCTTCACCCCAGCCCTGAGACTGAAATAATCCCCCTGTCACAGGAGATGGATGGCATGCATTTGGGATTCTGTGGGGCATTAAATGGTAGTTGCCATGTCAAACAGTGTTCTCTTTGACTAATACGGAATAAAGTTAGCATTTTTCTTCTCATTTCCTTAGTTAAAAAAATACTATGCATATATGTTTGTGTTGTGTGTGACTGGTGCCCCCCGCTCTCGGTCCCACCGTGGGTCCTCGCCATCCTTATTGGTTTAGTTCTGGGGCTGTTGGGGACCTTCTCTTTTCAGCAGTTTCATACCTTCTGTAGATCAAGAAAATGTTGACTCCATTTTACCTTTTTTTTTTTTTCATTCTTCCAGTCATTTTCTTCAAGAAAGTATACATTGATGCTTCGGTTCATTTTCCATTGCTATTATAAAATACCTCCAGCTGGATACGTCATAAGGATGCCCACTGACATTGAAACCTGAGGATTTGTTAAACATCTCTCGTTGTTCAGCATAGTACAAAGATCAACAGCTAAGAACTGAAAAGTCATGGAATCAATAATTGATCAACTACCCCACATCATAGTGTCAGGTTACTTAACTCAGACTTCTGCCAGTCCAAGAGTATGGCACCCAGTGTTTGGGTCTTGTGAAGACCTCATGTACCCAGCATCAGTGATAAGGACTTGTGTGGGAGAACTATACGGTGAGACAGAGTGCTATTGACGGGCTAGGATTTCTCTTTTGTACAGCTCCCACTCCCAAGGCTGGTCAACCCTCTGTGTGTCCTGGGCCTATGTCCCCCATGATGTCATCAGTTTTTGTGGAAGCCACCTCCAAGGTTTCAGCTCATAGCATCAGCATGCTGAAGACCAAGCTTGAGGCCAAGAATTTGGGGCAAGCAACACATCTACACCACAGCACTGTGATTCCTCAGAAGTGGAATTTATCTGATGGAAGCAGTCTGCATTCTTATGATAGGCAACCTCTACATGAAAGAGTAAGGACAGGAGTTTGGGTGATGGACAGTGTAGAGGGCTGAGGTGTGAATGACTTTAGGTGCAGATTACTTGAGCACCAGCACCCTATCCCTAATACATCTCCAAAACTGATCTGATCCAGCTTGTTTCCTCCCTAGGTACCTCCAGGGCCTAGGTCCAAATTAGCACTCATAAGAACTGAGTTCCATTGTCTTGCATATCCAGGTCATTGAAGCCACATCTCCCTCAGCGAAACCCAGGGGAATCAGGTGAATATTCCCTTAAATACTATGGATCTGTAGTATATTGAGCGTAGAATACAGCAGCAGGAGCTGCAGTGACAGTGGTAGTCCTCATAGTAGCTATGATCGTGTTTATAACAGTAATAATATTTTTTTGTCTTTTTGAGATAGGGTCTCACTATATAGTTCAGGCTGGCCTTGAGATCACTTTGGTAGCCCAGGCTGGTCTCGAACTCGCACTGATCCTCCTGCCTCAGCCTCCCAAGTGCTGGGATTACAGGCATGCTCCACCACGCCCGGCAGTAATACATTTTTATTGAGTGCATACCAATTGCAAGGTCGAACAAGTGTCTTGACTGTGTTTTGTTACATAATCCTTACAACTCACCCACAGAAAGTATTATTAGCTACTCTGAAGGGTAGTGAGACAAAGAGAAATGAAATGATTTGTCTGCGGTTGTGTGATCTGTGCCACACAGGACAGCACAAATCACTGCCTTTCTTATTCTAGAAGCCCAGCTGCTTTCCCTGGTTGATGCTGTCTTCTGTGGCATTTCATATACTGGGCCATCGTGTAGTGAAAATGGTGAGCGAGTGGGATTCCCATTCGTAGGTCTTAATGACTCGGGAGTTCACATTTTAAGCTACTACATGGTGGAAGCTTCGTTCAAACTGACATATTGGAGCATTGCACAAGACGTCCTGGGAAGAAGGCAAGAGAGCTGTGACTGTGTGTGCTAGCTACACTTTGGGAGGGCACACACCTTTTGTGTTGCTCGGAGTACTCCCTGTCTGCCACCTACACTGCTGCTATCCTTGCTAGGGTTGGCTTCAGAGATCGCAGTGTTTATTCCTTGCACATATTTACGGGAAAAATTTCTGATCTTTAAAGTACAAAATTTTTCTTGAGATAACTTGGGCTGCTCATACTTTGAATATTGGTCCCCAGGACCATCTTCTTCCCCATTATCCATTATTTAATTGATGTGCTCCTAGCAATGAATGATGGGTTTGGAGTAGTGAGAGACCAATTTTTTGTTAGTTCATTTCTATCTGCTATCTAAGAAGTAATCATCTCTAGATATACTGATAGTTAGAAACATGATTGAAACAACATACACATCGAAAATTACTTTGCTACATTTGTTACAACATAGTTATCAACTTATAACTTGCTATGCTCATACATATTTTATGTCTTTGGTAATATTTTTATTAAGATTCTTTTCACTCTAAATTCTTATCTGGACCAAAGTATGGATCATGATTTTATTCACCAGAGAACATTCAACAACCAGCTCTGAACACAGTAGGCTTTTCATAAATATCTACTGAAATAAATTCTTGTTGAATATTTGAAATCCTTCACTTGAAACTTACCAGAAGATCTGGATATAGGTAAAGAAGGTAGCATTACCCCTGTGCTACAGTTGAACAAACCAGAACAAAAGAAAGCTGAGTAACTTGACACCATGCTATAAATCAATTACTGATCCCATGACATTTCAGTTCCTAGTTATTGATCTTTGCACTATACTAAACAATGAGAGATACTTTACAAATCCTCAGGCTTAAACAATTTCAGGAGGCATCTTTACAAAAACGAGTAAAGAAACATACAAAATTAGAAAATCAAAGTCAGGTGTGGAGTCCTACAGCCATTGTGAATATGTTTGCTGACCTGAAACTTAACATTTATTTGTTTTATATTCAATTTGTTTCTTTTCATGCCTTCTTTCCTTTTGTTACAAAAATCAGTCAGAAAAGCCCTGCCAGAATACAAAATAAACATCATTTCCTCAGAGAATTCTTACGTGAGTTAGCGTCTCACAATATTGGCACCGTTCATTTTTCTTAACTCATCTACTTAGGTGGAGGCATTAGGAAGAGGAATCGTCAACTCTCAATTGCCTGTGGCCAGGCCCTTGTGGAGGCTGGCTCTCCTAAGTAACTGTAACGAGTAGTAGAAGTAGGAGTCAGGAGTCCAGTGGAGCCTTCTCGAGTACAGTGAAGTGCAAGGGTAGTAGAACATGAGGTGTGGCAGAGAACTGAGATGGGGTTAAAGAGATACATGTCGGAAGCTAGTATTGTCTAAAAAGAAATAATGCAAGGGCCAGCGGTATAGCTCAATGGCTTAAGCGCTTGCTTAGGGAACCACAGGGGCCAGAGTTGGTTCCTGGCCCTCCCTGCCGTACTGACCCAGCTCTGGAGCACTGTGCCAGCCCTGCTCTTGAGCACACTGAGCCTGTAATCCCAGCACTTGGAAGGTACAAGCAGGAGAATCACTATAAGTCAGTCAGTAGTGAGACCCTGTACAAAAAAGACCAAAAAAAAAAAAAAAAAAAAGAAATGATGGAGAAAGAGGCTGGAAGGTATGCTCGACTTTTAATTATGGCCATGTTTTTTTACAGTCGATAATGTGGTCCATGGCCCATATATTTATAGGACCTATATTATGGATTAGAATTATGACCAAATGTATTTGGTCCTCCATTGACCCTAAAGTCATACTTCAAAGTCAGACAATGCTATATTTAACAACTATACATTAAGGAGTCAAACTTCACAATATCTGTGGCACATTTTAGAACTTACTCTCTCTGCTTCTTATACTAGAATGAACATATCATGTTAATCAATGAGAGTTTGACTTATTTCACTTATGAGAATGGTCTCAAGTTGCACCCACTTCCCATCAGAGCCCCAATTTAATTCTTCTTTATAGCCCAGTAATATTCCATTGTATAAAAATACCATATCTTGGGCTGACCAGATAGCTCTGCAGACTAAAGCACCTGCTTAGGCAGAGTGCAGTGGCTGAATTTGATCCCCAGCATGCAATGCTGGCTCCACCCCAGGGCAAGCTAAAGTGGTGATTGAGGCTGGGTGTGGCGGCACCCTCCTGTAATCCCAGAGATTGAGAGGCTCAAAACAGAAGAATCACTGAGTGTGCTCTGTGTAGTGAGACCCTGTAGACCCTGTGATTACATATAAATTGCCTCTTTTTCATCCATTCCTACTCTGATAAGCATTTGTATTATTTCCAAGATTCTGATATGACAAATCATGCTGCTGTAAACATGGGTGCACACATATCACTGTGATATGAAACTGATCAAAAGGAAAGAGAAACCGAGAAGGGGAAGGAAGAAAATAAAGTAGGGAAAAGAAATATATATATATTTCAAATTGTCTCATTGTTTTTATTGACTTTTCTCTTTAGAATAAAAAATGAAAATCTCAAAATATCATAAAATAAATGTCTTAACCCTAAAATCTAAGAGGTTCAATCAAGGATCCAAGCATTTTAAATATCTTTAAAATATAAAAAATATATTTACTATGCCACTGAAGGTAACTGCACTTTAATTATAAACAATGAATTTTTTCCCTTTTCCTATAATAGCTATGCTTCGTGTAATCTTTTCTAAGTCCCCTGCAACTTTCTCTACTTCTTGAGTTTATTCTCGGTGAGTTCTTAAAAGCTTTACTTTGTTCTGCTATCTTTTCTCTTTGTAGAATTTCATCTGTTTTCATAGTATCACAAATCCATACATCCAGCCTTAAACATTTCCATAGACTTCACATCCATTTATACAAAAATCTAACTGATATGATCTCCAAATTCAACACGTATAACTATGAACAATAGTTTTCCCCATATCTTCTCTACTTCTAATGCATATCTACCCAGCCTTCTCTCTCCTGGAGAAAATACATTTATATGCATTCAGATTCCCATATTAAGAATTAGAAGGCTACTTTATAGCTTATTCTATGAACATATAATTTCATAATAGGCAAACTACAGGGTTTTTACAGGGCAGAAGCAAGAAGCTTAAGATCAAGCAGATAGTTCGGGTTGATGGAACTGTGCTACATCCTGGTGGCATTGCTTATTAACACCATGCCTTGATCAAAATACGCAGAACTGTATGCCAAAAGGCATTTGCCTATTTATTTATGATTTATTATTTATTTATTTATTTATTTATATTTTAGGGAAGGGTCTAGATGGTGTTCAGGGTCTCACTACTAGATCGGACTCATAGTGATCCACCTGCTCACAGCCTCTCAAGAGTTGGGATTGCAGATGCATGCCACCCTGCCCAGTTTCAGTTGCCATTTCAACATACCCCAAGGACAGGGCTATTATGCCAGGCCCCGGGATTAAACTCCCAACCCCTGCCCCCCCCCTCCCCGATTCAGTTTATCACCAACTGGATTCTGGAAACACAGAAGTATCAGGGGTTGTAGAGGTTTTGATTCTTTTGAGCCACTCCATAAAAACAGGTAACATAAACAGGGACCAGATCCAAGATCTATGGATAGTATTTACAAGAATGATGAGGAATCATTGTTCTCCAAAGATGAGTATACAGATTATGGTCTTATTGTACCATTTCTCAATAAAGCAAACCTGGGCTCAATTTAGATCTGAGAAAGGAAGTACCTTAGTTGATCCAGGGACATTTTGTAATTTCAAGTACTAATGAAGTTACCCAAATCTACTTCAGGATCATGTTTAAAGACTGCCACAGATAATCTGAAATGGCATTGACCCAACATAACTCTGTTCTAACTGTCCTGGAATAGTAATTAAAATAAGTAAAAAGCCAACAAATGCCACTTAAATCATTGCATGTGAAATTAGATTTTCCAATCTATCTATCTCATTGGTTTTCACCTCACAAAAAGAGAGATGAAAAGAATACTCTCTATATTTATGTGGATTCTTCTCCCTATAGCTTACTGTTTATCTCTGTTGTCATTTGCCCTTATCAACTTCTCTGTATATTTAATTGAATTTATGTATAGCAAAAAAGTAAATACCTTTTAAGGCTGGCCCAATAGCTCAGTGGATTAAAGCACCTGCAAGCAGGTGCAGGGGTTGGGAGTTTAATCCCGGGGCCTGGCATAATAGCCCTGTGCTTGGGGTATGTTGAAATGGCAACTGAAACTGGGCAGGGTGGCATGCATCTGTAATCCCAACTCTTGAGAGGCTGTCAGCAGGTGGATCACTATGAGTCCGATCTAGTAGTGAGACCCTGAACACCATCTAGACCCTTCCCTAAAATATAAATAAATAAATAAATAAATAAATAATAAATAAATAAATAGGCAAATGCCTTTTGGCATACAGTTCTGGGCATTTTGATCAAGGCATGGTGTAAGCAATGCCACCAGGATGTAGCACAGTTCCATCAACCCGAACTATCTGCTTGATCTTAAGCTTCTTGCTTCTGCCCTGTAAAAACCCTGTAGTTTGCCTATTATGAAATTATATGTTCATAGAATAAGCTATAAAGTAGCCTTCTAATTCTTAATTGTCTGGATTCTTTCATATAGCATAATTCATTTGAGATTGATCCACATAACGTTTTTCAATAATTTGTTCCTAATCATTGCCAAACGATATTATATATTATGGATATGTCATCATTCACCAGTTAAGGGACAGGTGAGTTATTTTCAGACTGAGTGATTATGAAGAATAGCATGATAGTTACTCATTCATTCCCCTCCACAGATGTCTAGGAGTAGGATTTCTACACTGTAAAGACATGATTAACTTTGTGAAATATGAACAAATTCTTTTTCCAAGTGGCTAAACAATAATAATATTTAAAATAAATACTTATTTATCATCTCCAGAAGATTTTCAGAAAAAAATTCCACCATCATCAAAAAAAAAAAAAAAACCAAGCTTTTATATAAGCTTTCTTAAATGAATTATTATAGGGTACAGGAGGGAGAAAAATGACTTTTTATACAAAAATTTCTTGTGAGGTAGAGCCACACATGCCTATATCTCAGTATTCAAGTATCTGAGGGAGAGGATCATGAACTGAAAACCAATTGAGACAACTTAGTGAGACCCTAACTTTAAAAGGTCTGGGGATATAGCTTAGTACTAAAGTACCCCTAGATTCAAACACTATTACCAAAATAATGTAGCATGATCTTGCTATGATGGCAAATACCTGTAATCCCAGCATTTGAGGGGCCGCAGTAAGAGAACTTCTATGAGTTCCAGGTCAGCCTGAACTGTATAGCTAGACTGTCTCAAAAATAATAACAGCAAAGCATTATGAAAAATGAAATTAATAACCAATTCAAAATGTCATAATTTTGCTCTAAGGATGGTTTTACGGTTTGTGTGTAGTTGTCCCCTCCAAAGCCTCACACAGTCATGGGGCAGATTTCTAGAGTTTGTGATTAACTTATGGTGCCCTGGGATAATGGGTGTGAGTGCCACATCCAGCCTGGGGAAGATAGACTGAAAGCAACCTAAGGGAGACAGACTTGCTCTCTGTTACGAGTATTGCCACTGCTCCTGCCCTTTTGCCTTGCTGTCTTGCTCTTTGCCACCCCCCATGAACAGCTGCCCTCTGCCATGTGCCACACTGCCTGGAAGCCAGCTGAGCGTATGCTGAAACCTTCACTGACTGTGAGCTAAATACACCTTTCCTTCCTTCATTTTGGGTAGCGAGTATTTGTCCCTACAGTGAAAGAAGAGGAACTGAGACAGATAACAAAAGTTCAGGCAATCACAGGTAATGTGCTTAGTAATAAAAGAACTAAATTGCACAGATAATGCTGCTAATCATTAAATCTCAGCCTGAGCAAGTCTCTGGGTGTTGTTAGCAAATTTCAGTCAGGGCAGGGTTCTAGTAATCACTAAGTATTCAAGCTATGCAACCAGGTAGTCAGCAAATTGCAGAAGAAGAAAATCCACATGTCAAACTTTCTAAGTCCTTTAAGCAATAAAGTACAATGAAAAGCAAAAGGGAAGATGGGAAAGCAGTAGATTAAAACAAGCTTAAAGATACAACTTCAAGAAGCAAATGCACTCAACGCAACCAGCGTAACCAGCAATACATACTAGGTGACATACAGTTGCACAAATGAAAAGAAACGAAAAACGAAGGACAAAACTGGGTGGCACTGCTTACATTGTGAAAGAATAGATTTTGATAACATGTTGTGCATGGACAAGATTTCATCTTTTTTATTGCGTTTAATAAGAAGTAACAATGTGACAGTTTCAAAACACATTAGCAGTACATTTCCAGTATTTGATGCAATGCATATTGTTGTCCTCCTAGCAGTTATACAAAGCACAGGACGCAGACATGATGATTTTTCTAATCATTATTGTTACAAAAAATTTTCCTCTCCTTGAACTAGGACAAAGTAGTTGTATACATAATCCAGTGTTCCATAATCACAGTGGGTTACTGGCAAAACTGGCAATAATGCAAGCTGTTGATTTAAGCCTTCTATAGCTCAGCATACTAATCTAGCTTTGTGTTTTATGGCTCCTGGTTAAACTTTTCTGCTGGGTGGCTAAGGGCAAGTTAAAGCAAGATCTTTATAACAAAACATGGAACTTTTCTACCACCCAAGGTCAGTCAAATCCCCTCAGGATTTATTTTGAAACCATGTACAGTGCTTTGTAGAACTGTTGTCAGTGTCAGTCATCTGGATGACTCACGACCATTGCTTGACCAATTTGCTCTCTGTGAAAGCCTGATAGAATATTTTCTCTCTAGGTGACTCTCCTTAGATAAACTGTATCTTTAATCCCTTTCCTCTGTAGCCCTATAATCTCCTTGAATGGAAAATTTGGGAAACCACTGAGTTATAGGATGTTACAATACAGATTCTCTTATGTTCTGAGTCCTCATTGACCTTTAAGGGCTAGGGCCAAAATATAGGCTATCCTTCTAGCCCTTCTTTTTTCCCCAATGTTTGGTCTGTAAACTTATGTTCTTAACCCTCCAGAAGAGAAGCTTAGTGATACTATTATTACTCTATAACATAAGTACTTGAGCTTGACATCTCTGTCTTTCTTGGAGAAGGTTCTGGAGTAGTTAGTCAAGTTCTTTTTCTTGTTCTGGGTGGAGATTGCAAGGGTGTTGTCTTATAGTGACTCATGAAGCTACAGAGTTATTTTGCATGTTCTTACGTAGCTGTGATTCATTAAAACAATTGGTTAAAGTAATAACCTCTCACCAGCCCCGCAGCTACCGCTTTGGCCAACTCTTCTCCTCTTTCCAGAAGCCTGCTCCACTCTTCCTGATTCATGTCCCTTTCTCCTCCTGTCTCCTGTGATCAATTTTCCATACCTACATTAGAGCTGGAGATCAAATGACATCACTTTGCTTGCTAAAGCAGTCCTGTGGTTTCTGAATGAAGAAAAGTTCTCTCAGAAAAACATTTAAGCCTTGCACAAGGCCATCAAATGTGACCACAGGTCCACCTATGTCAAACACACATCACCTTCACTCATTTTGTCCTTCACTCTACTGTCCTCTGTCAGCTTCCCTATCCTTCCAGGCTGCAGGCAGCTTCTGCTTCATCCATCATTTTCTATCTCCAGAGTGGCTCTCCACAGGCACCATGCTACCCAGTCAACCTTTGTCTCAACACTCCCTCCTCTCTCCTCGCCTTGCCCCGCCCTGCCCCAACCCACCCCTCCCCTCCCCTCCCCTCCTTTTCCCTCCCCTCCTTTCTCCTCCCCTCCCCTCAGTGCCCCTCCCCTCCCTTCTCTCTCTTTCTCTGTCTCTCTCTCATTAGCTCATGGCATTTATGTGATCCTACTTGAAATTAATTGATTAATTAGTAATTTGCA
>PVJA010015589.1:0-16099 GCA_004027025.1 Myocastor coypus
ATGCAATATGTCAACTTTCAAAGAAAAGAAGGGGGAAAAGAAAAAAAAAAAGTAATGTGGATTTAGAAAGGTTAATGTTTAATTGTTTGATCAATCTTATATACCTATATGTATTAATCTAAACTGATCTGATGATGAAAATATGTAATATAACCATTGTTAAATTTAAACAATAAAAAATTGAAAAAAAAAGAAATTTGGAAAAACAAACGTTATGTATGCTCACATTCATTTTAAATTAAATTACATTGATCATTTCTCCACCTTTTGTCTAAGAGGAAGTATAGTATCTTTTTATCAGTAAATTACTTTGAAAATAGAAGCATGTCTTTGCTGAGTGAATTATTCATACTGTACTCTAAGTCAGATTTTTAAGGATGAGCATCTTCATGTATTAGTACTTTATAGCCTGTCAAAATTACTCATTTTTATATTCATGAATCTGGTTTTTAGGACAATATTAAAAGCAAAGAAAAATTAGTGCATGACTCCAAAGGTAAAACACTGGATTTTTAATATTTAGGGATACATAGGAACTGTTAAGAATATGCATATTTGTTTAAATCTCACTATATTCCAAAAAGAATTTAAATAGACTTATAACTCTCAGAAAGTTAATGTCTATAGTTCTGTAACCATTTTACATTCTGTATTGGGGGCTGGGGGCAGGAAAGAAAATCTTTTCAGTTAAAGATTAAAAAGGAAAGATGAAGGAATAGGTAGGAAATATGATTAGCTAACTTGCCAGGTGTGTAATCGTGTGGCAACATATAGAGCTCAGGTGTTAGAAGAGTCAGCAAATCTGGCTCCAGGTGCCTGAACACTGCTACCTATCTGTATAATGACTTGCAGAAGTCTTGAGACCCCATATTGATACTCCTGCTTCTAACACACAAAACCTTGTATAATTTCTGCCAACATTCTGTCTGCCTGCTAACCACATGCCATTTTTAAATTTGTTATTCTCTAAAGAAAATGTAAATCATTCTGTCCTTTCTGCTATTCACTGAGGCTTAGAACATTTTACTCAAGTAAGTAACCATCAAATTTATATAGTGTTAGATAACCTACAAAGAACAAAAGCATACTGGCTGAGAGCTTTGGCTTTATTTTAAGAAAAATTACTTAGGTTCAAAGCTTTGACTTAACCATCTTTGTGAGCATGGGAAGGTTCAATTTTGCACCTTTGTGTTTTGTTTTGCTTTGCTTTGCTTTGCTTTGCTTTGCTTTGCTTTGCTTTGCTTTGCTTTGTTGAGACAGGGTCTCAACAAGTGAGTTGGCCTTCTGCTCACTTTTGTAACCCCCCGGGCTAATCTCAAACTGGCAGCATCCTCCTGTCTCAACCTCCTGAGTACTAGGATTACAGGCATCTGGTACCACACTTGGTTCTGGGGCAGGCATGGTGCACCCAGAGTCTATGGCCAGCCAGCACATCAAGCTCAGGCCTCTGAGCTATCTTCCCAATCCTTGCACTTTTGTTTTTTTGTCCATAAAGTGGAGCTGAAAACTACAGTGCTTGCCTGGCAAGCATAAGGTCCTGAGTTCAGTCCCTAGTATCGCAAAAAAAAGAAAGAAAAGACATCCTTTTGCATCACTGTTCAGTTAAAATACACTGTCCAAGCTCAGAACAAGTATACAGTAAGTATTCATAGGCAGTACATGGTAAATGTTGATATTATACTTGTCCTAATTGATAGCTATTCACCAACAGTACTCACCCATTTGAATTTTATCATATTCTTTTAAGATACTTAAGTATTATTAGCCCACTTAGTAGACAGAGCATAAGCTTTGAGTGAACATTCAACCTAGCCTCAAATGATACAAGCCATTCCTGGCAAAGCTTACGATAAAGAACTGTGTTATATACAGTATATAGTTCCCCTGGGGCTTGAAGTTAGATTGGAGAATGAAGAGGTTTCATATCAAGAGTCAACTCTAGAGCCACATATGGTGGTGCACGCCTGTAATCCTAGCACTTGGGAGGCTGAGGCATCAGTGTGAGTTCAAGACCAGCCTGGGCTACAAAAGTGAACTCAAGGCCAGCCTGAACTGCATAGCAAAACCTTGTCTCAAAAAGACAAAAAAAAAAAAGGAATCAGCTCTCTAAAAAGTTGAATTAGTTGTTCAGAGTCCTGTTTTGAGAATTCTCAAAGTGGATCCAGGTTTTTTAGGCAAAGAATGATTAATAAGCATAGTGCTATAGACTCAGGGGGATGGAGTAGAATTACATAGTTGCTCTCCCTTCCACCCCAGGTGAAGATTCTCCTTTGCCTTAGCTTTTACTTTTAAAAATTTTTTTTTAAATTTTAGATTAATTTGACATCTTGTAATGAACATAATTTCATTAATTTATTAATAATTAGTAATTTATAGGAACATTTCAATCTTGTAAATTTGTTGAGTGGGGCTTCTCTTACAAAAGACTTTCTCCATAATGACTCCTCATGATTTGCTTTGCCAAGAGTATACAGGTTGAGAAATCAGGAAGTCAGAAGTTACTTCTTAATTTGGGGTTAGTTTTGGAAATTTTGGAGAAGTAATTGAGGAAATCTTACTTTCATATACAAGCTGAATACTAATCTCCTTGAAAAGCAAAAAAATTGTTTTGGATGTACGGCATGAATACTAGTTTAAATATAAAAGCCCAGTTTCTGTGGAATTGGCATATTTGATTTTCCTTATTTGGACTTTTTGGTCTTATTTTAACCAGTGTTATCCCATTCTTGGTATTTTTTGTCTTATTGCAGGATAGCAACAACTTATATTTTAAGTATTTATATCACCTAAATGTATTTCAGCCTCCCCAGGGCTCAGCCACCATCAGGACAGGGCTGGCATGGCATGTGGTACTGGGGATCAAACTGCAGTTCCTGCAGCCTGCCTAAGCTTTCCTAAACAGGAGCTGTAGTCCACCAAGCTATTTTGCCAGCTGGAATTCATAATTTCATTTAACTATTTATTTGTATTCCCATGGATTTTTACTGGGCTATTTTACCATAATTGTTAAATTCTTTATCAGGCATTTCATATTTTCATTTCTTTGAAATATGTCATTTAAAAACATTATATTACCTTTTTTCTTATTTTTTTGTGTTCCTACATTGAGATGTCCTCAGCTAATTCTACCACTTTTATGGGACAATGTTAATAAGCAGCTTTCTCTTGATGATGTGTCTTATGGTGATATCTGTTATACATTGTTGGCATTAATTCTAGCTACACACTATGATATAACCTTCTTAAAGCTTTCTGGTTGTGATTAAGCACAGTACATACCACTGAAGAATCAAAGGCACAGGTCCCTATTGATAAGACAAGAATGGAAACACTAATAATTTAGGCAAGCCTGTGGGTGAGAGGTACTCACTATGTGATAGTTGTACAATAGGTATGATGGCTCCTATAAGACAATGCTTGATGCTAGATCTACTGCTAGCAGGGCCTCTAGTAATGGGAGCCCTAAGCAGTGGCAAAAGGCCTGACATACTTTTCTCTGACCATTTGGCCCCCGATGCTGCACAGGAAGAGGCAACAGCAAGAACTGCAGCACCCCTGTAGTACTCACACCCTGTTCAGATACTGCATAGTCAGACACAGTGCAGGAGCAGGACAGCAACAGGAACTGCTGCATAGGAGGGTAGCAGTGGGAACTGTGGTATTCCCTTCTCTCTTCTGTTGCTTCAATGACAGTGCCCCCACCTGGAAGTGGCCTGTCATAGTTACCTTCTCATTGCCAAGGCAAACTACCAGACACCCACAAGTAAGAATGAAAGTTTATTTTAGCTTACAGTTGGTAGTATGCAGGGTAAGGTGACAGAAGCAAGGCAGAGGAGAAACAGTTCATGGTGTGGCAGACAGGAGGTGCAAGCCTTACTTTCTTACTTTATTTGGGCATTAAGCCCGTTGGTTGGTGCCACCACACACCCAAGGTGAGCCCTCATACTGTCCACACCCTAAACTGTGCTCAACCACTCAGTGGACTAACCTAATTATCACACATCCATGATACAGCCACCTCCCAAAAGCCTCATTTATGAGTGCACAAGGCTTTGGGGGAACTTGTAGATATAAGCCATAACCTAGCCAACGGACAGAGATAAACAAAGTTCCTCTGGAGAGATGGCCTTTGCCATGTTCTTGTAGACAGCAGAAGCAAACATCATTCCCTCCCTATTCTTATCAGTAACAGGTACCTGAATCCTCACAGAAAGGTGGAGCAACTAGAGCCAAGTGGTTGCCTGCCTTTACTTCTGGCACTAAGGTGAATCCATAGCAGCTGCCATCATCCCTGGTTTCAGAGAACATGATCTTGTTCACAAAGCTGATGCCCTCATTCTCCTCCATGTCACATCACCTGTCACTTAGAGTGAAGGGTACCCAACAGAAATAAGATCACAGTCACCCTGCTGAGCCAAGTTGGATTTACAAGGCAACTACCCTCCAAGCCAGGTCAGTAGAATGTCTGTGGAGTCCCAGAAATAGTAATATGCAGGCTGTTCTGATTCCTAGAACAGCCCAAACTCAGATAGTATCTCACTTCTCAAAGTGGCCCCTGGGTTCAGCACTCTGGAGAAACCCTGGGAGATCATGTGAGATCCTTTTCCAAGTCAAGGCTATTGTGCATATTTCAGGTTACTTACTGAGTAAGCTGCCAGTCTGAGAAATTTCCCAATAGCAAGAACTCACAATGATACAGTTCACTGAGCTTTCACCCTACCACTGTAAAGGGAAGATTCCCTCTACTCTGGATTGGGGCTAGAGTAGCAGATATCAGAATATTAGATTTCTCTTACAGTGCTCTTATCTGAAATCTCCAAACCATGTAAGATTCTATTCTTCATTCTCATTCATTCAGTATGTCTCTCTCTGTCTCTGTGTGTCTCTCTCTGTCTGTCTATCTGTATCTCTCTCTCTCTCTCTCTCTCTCTCTCTCTCTCTCTTATACACACACACAGATTTCCACTGCTCACAAGGTCACTCACTTCAAAATATAGGTTATCTATTTTGGTTCTTGTGTGTGAGGTGATATGTTCACAATCTTGAATCTTCTAGATTGCTTATTATTTAAAAATCTTGCTTCCTGACCATACTTCAGTGAAAATTGCTTTAAAGATTCCATTATATGCAGTCAGTTCAGTCTTTAGAGTTATTACCAGAAATGATTAGTGAGAAAAAGCATATGATTCCTTATCAGTTTGGTATTAAATGCCTTGGGAAACATATTTAAATCACACTGTTATTTATGCAAAAAATAATTGTATTTATTATCTTTTCTGGCAATATAATCCAAATATTCCATATAAATTATTTTAAAATAGTACTCAGCTCTTCTCCATATCTTCTCTTCCCTAAATGGAAATTCACTTTATTTTCCAAAAAGAATTTTAATAATAAAATAAACATAAAAAAAAACATGATCTGAATTTTCAGATCTCTTTCTTAATAGTAGTTGTTCTTTTTTTCCTGAGACTTTGCTGCCATTTTAAATAAAGCTTTCCATTGGCGAGATAGCTCAGCAGTCTAGAGTGCCTGCTTAGGCCAGCTTAGGCAACTGCAGAGACCTCGGTTCAATCCCCAACACCACATGCTGCACCAGCCCAGGACAGGTTGAGCCTGCCATAACATAACATAACATAACATAACATAACATAACATAACATAACATAACATAAATCAAGTAAGCAAGCAAGCTTTTCTCTGGGAATGTTGTTACCTCAGAGACATCAATCCTCCCTGTCAAGTTGAAGACGATCCATTCACTCTTCTCATTTATTTTTTATTGTTTCAGACTGAACTCAGTTCTTGGATTTCAGAAGCATTCTCAAAAAAATGTGCTGTTTACACAATTTATAGCTACCATGCTAGAAGAATTACACTTAAAGAATGAAGACCTTGAAAGTTTAACCATCATATTTAGAACTGGCAGTTAACCAGAATGGTAAGTTTTGTTGTATTTCACTTTGGATTTTTCTTACTTGTTTTCTATGGAGATTCTTCTTTTCATATTGCAAGTGGGAGTGGGGGTCATTCTGGAGATCAAATGTGAGGCCTGGTACATGCTAAACATGCATTCTACCACTGAGCAGCAGCCCCCAGCCCTTTGTGGAAATTTTTTAAATCATGTACTGTACAGCTTCAAGGTGCTCTCAGGTTGCTAAGGGCATATACTCTCTCTTAGTTCTATTTTTTTTTTTTCTTTTTTTGTAGAACCAGAAATTGAACTCAGAACCTTGCACTTACCAGGCAGGCACTTGTGCTCCTTAGCTATCTTCTGAGCCCTTCTCCCTTAGTTCTCATCAGCCCCAGTCACTTCTATCTACAGTACTTTTCTTTGTCGCCCATCCTTCTTGCTATTCTTTCTTTGTAGACTATAGCAGTTAGTTCTATTTCTTACATTTCAGAAAACTCGTCACTGTTTACTAAAGTCCAGGTTATCCCACACATCCCAGGATGTTTCTTCCCAGGAAGTAGAAATTTACTTCAACCCAGGTAGTACAGTGACTCAGTGAAAATCTTCGTTCTACTGCACCTTTCAATGAAATCACCCACTACCCAGCAGTACCTTAGCTATGTTACCTACTGATAAGCAAGTTAATATATCTGCCTGGCTTCCCTGAATCTTAATTCTGCACCTCTCGTATCTCCATGTCTCAAGTCCTTGACTCTTTCAGAACTGTCACCTACTCTCCCCCTCATCCCTTATTTCACATCCTCCAGAGTACTCAGATACAGTGTCGTAATTGAAGGACTTCATCCTGAATTGCAAATGAGACCCTCTTAGGGAACATTTTCTATAAATATATTCAAATTTTTATACATTTTTAAAATCAACAGAAACTCATACTAAAAAGTAATATAAAATTCCTTATATAATAAAAAAAAAAGAAAATCCACCTTTACCTCTGCCACCAGTATTATCTGCTTCTCTGAATCACGATAGATACATATTATTTTATAATTATTATTTGAACATTTATAAAACAATCTTTAAGCAAATCTTTACACAAGAATAGAGGGTATTTTTCAGGTGAAAAAGAACAGGGAGCTAAGGATGTGGCTCAGGGTTTAGAGTTTGTTTGGTACGCACAACACCCTAGGTTCAACCCTCAGTACCATTCAAAAGAAATTAAATCATCCCTAATAAACCTAGGTAGGAAATAAAGTATAAAGAATTATCTATAACTGCCTCCCAACTTATACTCGCTGGCCTTTTTTCAAGTGATCCTACTACTCTAAAGACCCTCTAAAGCAAATATTTTATTTAGGTAGTGAGCTCAGTTGCATTATACAGTCATAACCTTCAGGAAGCCCTTAAAGAGTATGGTGAGCCAGGCGTGGTGGCTCACGCCTGTAATCCCAGCACTTGGGAGGGTGAGGCAGGAGGATCGTTGTGAGTTCGAGACCAGCCTGGGCTACAAAAGTGAGCTCAAAGCCAGCCTGAACTGCACAGTGAGACCCTGTCTCAAAAAGCAAAAAAAAAAAAAAAAAAAAAAAAGAGTATGGTGAAATTAGAATGTTTTTGTTGTTGTTTTATATGTTTGGTATAGGGTCTCATGCAACTTAGCTCAGTACACCCAGGGAATAGAACCCCAGTCCTTATGCTTGCCTGAGCAGATGCTTAATGCCCTGAGCTATCTCACTGGCCCCCATCCCCTTTTTTAAAAATAAGATTTTGCTGAGTCCTTCAGACTAGCCTTAAATTCACTATGTACCCCAATCTTCAGCAGTCCTCCTCCTTCCTAAGTGCTGGGTTTACAGGTATACATCACCAACTCTTCCTGCCAACCCCTTATTCTTTGTCTTTCTAGCCATTCTAACTGGGATAAGATCTCTTTGTGATTTTTTTTTTTTTTTTTTTTTTTTTTTTTTTTTTTTTTTTTTTTTTTTTTTTTTTTTTTTTTTTTGAGACAGGGTCTCACTATGTAGTTCAGGCTGGCCTTAAACTCACTTTTATAGCCCAGGCTGATCTCTAACTCAGCACTGATCCTCCTGCCTCAGCCTCCCAAGTGCTGGGATTACAGGCAAGCGCCACCATGCCTGGCTTGATTTATATTATAGCAAACTATATTAATCAAAAGTTTTTAAAAATATGCAGAGATGGAAATGTTAACTACTGTGATTTGATCTTTATGTTCTATATACATATATTGAATTATCAGTATTACCACTACATACCTTATAAATTTATATAATTAAGAAAGAAGTACATAAAGGAGAGAAGAAAACATGCAGCTATTGGTTTGGAAAAAGTCATAGCATGCTTAATTAAAACACTGAGAAGTTAATCCTGAAATTTATATGGAAATGTGTAGAATCCATAATAGATAAAATAATTCTGGAATTATATTATAATTATATATTATATAAAATTCAAAGAATTTTATATAAATGCTCATAGCAATATTATTCAGATTTGTCAAAAAAAAATGGAAACAATCTGATTGATCATCACTTGGTAAATGGATTTCTTAAGATGATATATCCATCCAAGGGAGTACTGGTACATGCTACAAACATAGATGAACCCCAAAAACATTTTGATAGGTAAAATAAGCCTGATGAAAAGGCCACACATGATATGATTCTATTTACATTAAAGTCCAAAAGAAACCTCTGAAGCAGATAATCCAGTTGCATGGGCTTACAGTAAAAGCAGGGATTATCTGTAGAAAGGTATAAGTACAAAAGTACAAGGGTACAAATTACAAAATATTCATGTATAAAACATGAGTCCATGCTGATAAAAACTAATGAATGGGAAAGAGACCCATCTTCCTTAAAGAATTCCAAATACTATGTATATACCCTTCTGTACTACCAGAGTGTAGCTCGGTGGTGTTTTCATACTATGAATGAGTTCCTGGGTTTTATCCTCAGCACCACAACAGAGAAAAAAGAAGTAGTGCCCTTAATCCCCTAGAAATGGAGGAGGATGACCTCAAATTCCTTGCAGCAAGAACTCACTTAGATGACAGCAACTTTTAATTTCCAAATGGTATAGCACAACTACAGAAGGGAAAGTGTGATATCTATATTATAAATCTGATGAAGACCCAGGAGAAACATCTGCTAGTGACTTATACCATTGGAAATCCAGCTGATACCACTGTCACATTCTCCAAACATACTGGCTAACTAGCTATGCTTAAGTGTGCTAGTGCTACTGTAGTCACTTGCTGCCAGATACTTCACTGCTGAACCCTTCAATAGCCAGGTTCAAGCAGCCTTCTGGGAGCCCTGTCTTTTGCAAGTAGCCAATCTCTTTTGCTGATAACCAACCTATCAGAAGTGTCTTGGTAATATGCCTGCCACTACTATATGTAGCAGATTCTCCTTCATGGATACTGCTGTCCGTGTGACAAGGGACACTCAATGTTCTCCAGTGAGCACCCATTAGAAGTCCTGCCTGATGGGGGCCCGGCGGGATGGTTCAGTGGTCTAAAGTGCCTGCTTGGGAAAGCTTGGGCAGCTTCAGGGACCGTGGTTCGATCCCCGGCACCACATGCTGTGCCAGCTGTGCCCTCGGGGCGGGCTGAGCCGGCCATAAAAATGAGTGAATAAACAAACAAAGGTTCTGAAACAAGAGAAAAAATAAATAAAATTTAAAAAAAAAAAAAAAAGAAGTCTTGCCTGATCTCTACCTATGAGGAGATTCTTACTGGAAAAAATAATAGATCAGTGCTGAAGGGCTGTGAAGAGGAGCAGTTTCAGAACTTCTACAAGTTCTGGAATTCCTGCTGCCCAAGGTGCAGGCTGTGCAGGAGCCCTGTGCTGACTTACCAGAACTGCAAGAAATGTGCATCCTCAAGGGCATTTAGCCAGTATTCCTCAAAATTGTCAAGGTCATAAAAAATATGTAAATGTTCATAGAGTGCCACACATGAGGAACACATGAAAATGAAATGTAGCTTTCCACCCTGCTCTGGATTGGAGCAGAAAGAAGATATTAATGAAAAATTGGTTAAATCAGAATAAATTTTATAGTTAGTAGAAATAAACCAATGGTGCTTCCTAATATTGACAAATGTAGCCTTGGAAATGCAAAATATTGATAAGGGGAAAGATGGCTGAGAGGTATACAGACAGTCTACTATCTTTGCAACTTTCTATAAGTTCAAATAAAAAGTTTAAGAGAGAACAAGGAAGGCAGGCCAACCAGTCATGGTGGTGCATACCTTAATCCCAGCACCTATGAGGCAGAGGCAAGAAGATTACTATGAGTTTAAGGACAAACTGGACTATATAGTGTGTTCAAGGCTATCCTTGATTATAAAGAGAGACTCTATAAAGAAAAACTGATTGGATGCAGGGGATCCAAAGACTGCTTTCAAAATCTGCCTGTTGATGGGATGGTATGTCACCTAGAATAAATGCTCTGAAGCTGGACGTGTAATCCTGTTTGCCTGGGCTAGTTCTAATTTATACCTGTTATCCAGCAACATTCTTAACTAAAAGCATTCCTGTTTACTTCCAAATGAACTCTGGTTTGGACAATAATCTATATGATCACACCACCTAAAAGGTACCAGTTTCATTGTTATGATCAGAGATGGGAGGGAACCTTTGTGAAGGCAGGGAAGGATTGATTAGGTGTTAAGAGGCAGGCCTGAAAAGAAGACAAGAAGGGTACTGCCCAGAAAGAGGTCCTCTGAAAAGATATCAGCTTAAGATGTAGAAATCAAAATGTGAAGAAAATTCAGAAAGCAGTGGCAACCATGATTAGAAGACAAGGTCAACTAAGGTTGAGAGGTAACTAAAAGAGCAGTCTTTGGGTAATAATTATTTTCAAAGACATAGGAGTGAAAGTGACTAAAACTCTATAAATGAAATTAATTTCTATGATCTTTTCTCCCCACCTTTCTTATATTCTCTTCCTAACTTTTCCGATAGTTTTTCTAGGACCTTGATATACACTGAGCTCCACCCCACCCAAGCTAACTCACAGATATTGTGGAGTCCTTCTAAATGCTGATACTGCCATTTGCTGAATTCCTGGACTTGCAAGAGCTGAGTACCCAGGGAGTCCTAAGCTCTGTGGTTCAGTCATGTGTTCTGCTAACTCAGAACCCACAGTCTTCTTTCCAGATGCTTATGTCCTGATTCCACTTTACATTCATTATTGACATGTATAACATCCTATAATAGAACGTTACTTCCAGGTGTTCTTGGGAACTTCCAAGTTTCAGAATATGAGAGGATATGTTTTGCAAAAATCCTGTTCTCCCATAAAAACAATTTAGATTTAAAGTAGCTTTTTATAGTGAATAGTAAACAGTGTGACTGAATTTCATTTCCATTTAAATATATATGCTGCTATATTTGGAGAATAACATATTTTAAAACCTTGCCCTTTGTATATATTTCTATTTTCATTATTTTTTGTTATTATTTATTTATTTGGTTCAGGGTCTCACTACACAGCTTGAACTCATGGTGATCCTCCTTTCTCAGCCTCCGCAGTGCTGAGATTATGGGCAGGTGCCACTATATCTGGTTTTGGTGGCCTACATGGCATGCCCAGGGTTCCAGGGCCAGCATGGCATGAGGTACTGGGGATCTAACCTGGGTCCTTGAGCTTGTCAAGCAGGTGCTTAGATTACTGAGCTATCTCCCCAGACTATTCTTTAAAACCCTACTAGGCTAATCCTAGTTGGTGTATCTTCTTTTAAGGTATCAGTATCTTGGGCTAGTGAGATAGTCCAGCAGTGTAAGGATACAAGGACCTGCCTGGCAAGCACAGTGTCCCAAGTTCAATCCCTGATACTGAAATAGAAAAAAGATATTAGCGTCTTGTACTTTTAAGTCATATCCATGACTAGTATGCTCTTCATACTCATTAGTGAATAAGGTCTATTGCTCTAAAGATTTGCCTACAATCAAGGCATATTATATCATTTTATTTTATTTATTTTTTATGTATTTAGTACAAGGTCTCACTATGTACATCGGACTCATATTGAACCTATTTTCAGCCTCCCAAGCCCTGGAATTACAGGCGTGTGCCACCACATCCAGTCTCAATTGCTGCCTCAGTGCCCCCTGAGGGCAGGGCCAGCACGGCAGACCAAGGATCAAACTCTGGCTGCTGTGCTTTGCCTAAGCAGGCACTGTACTCCACTGAGCTATCTAGCTGGCCCTATTATACCATTTTAAGTCTTGGAAATCATTAATAACCTGAAATAAAAACTGCATTCCCTTAGGTCTTGAAAAACTCTTGAAGTCTTGCAGACTAAATGCAGGTTTTCAGTTACCTCACTGGTAGAACAGGGGTAAGGATGTCTAGAAGCTTGCCTCTGCTGAGCTAAAGGCAGGTGAGGAGAACAAGGGGAAGCTTAACTGAAAATATGCACAGGGAGGCCTGAGCCTGAGGATGGGACAGACTCCTGGAACTTTGCTGTGTAGCCTGGAAAGCATAAGCCAGAGCATGCTCACACTCATCAAGGCCCCAGTGAGGAATGCTCGCCCCTCCTTGTCCCTCCTGGCGTGAATAACACCACTTGGAACAAACAAGTTATGGAGCAGTTACTGCTGAGGACTGTCCTGTATGCTTCCTGCAGACATGCCTGTATGGAAAAAAGAAGAAGAAATGCCTGTGTGATTCTTGAGGAAATGTGTTTCCCTGAAAAGCTTTTCCAAATTTAACTAGCAAAATACAAATACATATACTCTCAGCTATCCAGGTTTCTGTAAATTTTCAAATCTTTGCTTATTTTCAAATCTTTGCTTGTTTTTTCCTCAGGAAGAATATTTATGGTTTGGAAAAATGATTATCAATGAAGAACCAACATGGTGGATGAGATCAAAATACAATAGATACAAGCTCTTTCCTCTCGGTGAAACAGCCTGGCCCCTGGACCCGCAGAGAAAAGCCCACTTTGGGTGCTAGTCTTCATTTTGCCTTTCAGCACCTCTACAGTCATAACCAAAGCAAAGGAGAGAATATTGCATGACTTCAGAAGGCCAGCTACTTTGCAACATCATCAGGAAACTCTGCACTCCCTTAGGTCTTGCAAAACTCCCCAAGTCTTGCAGACTAACTGCAGGTTTTCTCAGTCACCTCACTCTAGTTTGCATAATTAAAGAAAGTGGAAGCTGGTTTCCTGGATGACCTTTAACCCAGCCAACTTCATAGGCCCTCCCGACAGGAATAAAATGGCAAATGTGTTACAGCAGAAAATGTATTTATTTAGGTGAGCAGGCAAAGCCAGGGTCCTGGATGTTCATCTTACATCTTACCTACTGGAACAAATCAACCAGTGTCTATATAATGAAGTATTATACTGTTTTGAAACTGACATACCTATAACTTCAATATAAGACTGCCCAAAAAAAACATTCACTAATATCTTCTAACAGCTTTATCTTCTTTTTTTTTTTTTTTTCTTGTTTCAGAACCTTTATTTGTTTATTCACTCATTTTTATGGCCAGCTCAGCCCGCCCCGAAGGCAGGGCTGGCGCAGCATGTGGTGCCGGGGATCGAACCGCGGTCCCTGAAGCTGCCCAAGCTTTCCCAAGCAGGCGCTTCAGACCACTAAGCCATCCCGCCAGGCCCTTTATCTTCATTTTTAATAAACAAAAAGATAGCCTATAATGTTAACTTGCTTGTTGCCACATCCTTACCTCTTGTTCCCACATTGTCCCATTAACACATTACCCATCTGACCCACTTCTATAAAGATCAACCAGAGTAGCTCTAACATATTCAGTATTGAGCATCCACTTAAGATTTTTTTGGGGGCCTGGTGGGATGGCTCAGTGGTCTAAAGCGCCTGCTTGGGAAAGCTTGGGCGGCTTCAGAAACCACAGTTTGATCCCAGGCACCACATGCTGCGCCAACCCTGCCCTCTGGGTGGGCTGAGCCGGCCATAAAAATGAGTGAATAAACAAATAAAGGTTCTGAAACAAGAAAAAAAATAAATAAAATTAAAAAAAAAAAAAAGATTTTTTTGTAGTCTTACTAATAATAAAAAGAATTTGAAAATCACCAAGCTAGTTTAAAAGTATACAAACTTAAGCTGGGTCTGATAGCACACACCTGTAATCTCAGCATTCAGAAGGCTGAGACAGGCGGATCACAGCAAGTTGAAGGGCAGCTTGATCTTCCTACTGAGTTGGAAAACTAAACTATGCGGCAAGATCTTGTCTCAAAACGAACTAAAAACATACAGACTTAAGACCTGGAGGCATTTACCTGAGGCAGGGTCAGCCAATTGTAGTACACCAGTTGCTAGAACCCAGTTCTCAAACTCTTTGTCTATGGTTAACCCTACTTTTTTGTGTTTTTGAGACAGTCTCACTATGCAGTTCAGACTGGCCTTGAGCTCACTTTGGAACCCACTCTGGTCTTGAACTTGCAACAGGATATTCCTGTCTTAGCCTGTGGAATGTGGGGATTACAGGCCTGTGGCACCACACCCAGCTGGTTAACCCTACTTTAAAACAGAAAAGGACAGCAAAGGAAAAATCACAGTGAAGAGACAAACCTAGAGAATGAAATACCTAAAAATCACACATCTGACAATGTGTTAATATCCCTAATATATATGGAACTCTTAATAGCAAAAAAAGTCTAAAAGTGAGCAACATCATTAAATATGTTTTTCTAAAGACATACAAAGAGCCAACAAGTGTATGAAAAATGTCCATCATCATTAATCTTCAGAGAAAACCATAATGAGATACCACTGAAGTCCAGTGAGAATGGCTGTTACAAAAAGCCAAAAGATAAGTACTGATGAAGATGGAGAGAAAGGGGAGCCTATGTATACTGCATGTGAAAATATAAATTAGTACATGAATTGAAAACTGGAGGTTCCTCAAAAAACTATGAAATGATCCACCAATCCTACTACTGGGTATATATCCAAAGAAAATAAAATCAATATGTTAAAGAGATACCTGCATGCTCATGCTTCTTGTAATACTATTCATATAGCCAAGAAATAGAAACAGCCATTTTGTGATGCTAGTTAGCCATAAAAAGTAAGATTCTTTGTGACAACAGTATAGACAAATACTATACGATCTCAGCATATTAAAAAGTTGGTCTCATAAAAGTTGAGAATAGAATGACTGTTAGCAGCTGTTAGAGAGGGGGAGGAAGGGAAAAAAAAGGTTACCCTTGATCTTATCCAAAATGCCAAAAAGTGATGGGAAGGAAAAGTTGATCAGTAGATATTAACTTACAGTAAGATAGAAGCTCTTAGTATTCAAGAGGTAGAGCTATAAATGGCAATTTCATATCTCAAAAAGCTAGATGGAAGGATTTGAATGTTTTTACCAGGATGTGTTTGAGATTTTTAATCTGATTTAAACATTGTATGATAGATACATACATTAAAGCATCACATAATACCCTATTTATATATATTATCTTTTATGTTTTTATGTATCACTTTAAGTAAAAAGGAGAAGAACTAGTTAAAAGGCACACAGCTCAAAATGGGACTGTTTCCATCCAAACCTACTTGGCATTATGGATAGCCACCCACTTAGCTGGGTGAGCTAATCTGAGATTCCCTCCACCATCGCTGTGTTGCACAAGGGTTCTCACATGGGACGCTGAGCTTGTGTTAGGGGAGCCAGTTTTAGTCAGAACACAGTGTGATTTGTAAGGCTCAGGGTTTTGTATTTGAAACCTCTAAACTTGGATCTATGTTCAGACACCATCAGACCCAGTAAGAAGTCTTTCAGTTTTAAAAGTTTGGGAAAATAACTCCGTTGCTTTAGGAGTTTCTCAGGAAAAGCCTCTAGGTCACAGAAGAAATATTTACCAAGTGGGAGAGGAAGGTATTACTGAAGACTTTTCTAACACTCTTCTGTAAGGATCAATTCAATAAAACCAGCAAACATACCTATTACAACTTTGTTCTGCGATTAAAGCCTTGAGTTTTTTGTGGAAAGTACCACACCCCTGTGTTGGCAACAGAAGCAAAGATTCTAGCCATTTTTAGAAAGACTAAATGATTTTTTTTACTGTTAGTTCTTGGGTTTTGTGAAGTTTTTTGTTTTGTTTTTAACCCTTGGAATTTTCTACATAATCATGTCATCAGCAAATAAAGATTAATACTTCTTTGGCAATCTCTAGTTCTTGTC
>PVJA010015589.1:16199-28819 GCA_004027025.1 Myocastor coypus
TTTTTTTTTTTTTTTTTTTTTTTTTTTTTTTTTTTTGTCTTTTTGAGACAGAGTCTCACTATGCAGTTCAAGCTGGCCTTGAGCTCACTTTTGTAGCCCAGGCTGGTCTCGAACTCGCACGGATCCTTCTGCCTCAGCCTCCCAAGTGCTGGGATTACAGGCGTGAGCCACCATGCCCGGCTACATACTTATCTTTTATTCTGCTCATTTCTGTTATTATAATTTATACTTGTGTTAAATTAACCTTGAATTCTAGGATGAACTCTGCTGGATTATATATACTTTCATTTTTGCTTATTAATATGTTCTTTTAGTATTTGGTTATCCGTATTGCCTATTCTGTAATACTGGTTTGTAACTCTTATAACACTTTTGTTGAACTTTGAAATTGAAGTATTTCTGGACTCAATAAGAAAGTATACAGCTCAGTTCTAGTTTCTGAAAGTTCTGCCTTGATGGAAGATTGATATTATTTCTTCCTTAAATATTTGACAGAATTCATGAATGATTCTGTCCAAGGCTTAAAATTGACTTTGTAGGAAGACTTCTAATTATGAATTTAATTACTTTCATTGAAAATTATTATAAACAAAAATAGTGATTCCAAAACAAAGAGAAGGATAAAATTGTTTTCAGTAGTTTACCAAGGTATCTATGGTCAGCTTAGGCTTGGCTTGAGCCATAAATCAGGTTCACATCTGTTTATTTTCTTTGCCTTTAACAGGAACTTTTCTTAAACTTTTTTTTTTTTTTTTGTGGGACCAGGGTTCGAACTCACGACCTTGCACTTGCCCAGCAGGCACTTGTGCCTCAGAGCTATCTCCCCAGCCCCCTTTTCTTAAACTTTTAAAAATTATTCTATTTATTTATTTATGGTACCAAGTCTCACCACACAGCTCAGACTTGTAGTGATCTTCCTGTCTCAGCCTTCCCAGTGCTGAGATTATAGGCATTCGGCACCATGCCAAGTTTTAGTTGCCTGCACAGCATGCAGTACCAGGGATCAAATCCCGGTCCTTGCACGTGCTAGGCAGGTACTGATGTCACCATGCCATCTCCCCAACCCTAAAAGGATCTTTTGATGAAAGACTTGTGCCAAAAGCTTTTGGGGTTGTTTGTTTGTGCTTTCCCTTACACTTTAAGGTATATTAAGAATAAGACTTGCATATAAGATCTGATTGAAAAATGAATATTTAACATATATTGCAGCAAAAGACATATTGCCAAAATTTTTTAAAAATTAAAAATTAAAAGAAAGACATACTGCTGTTAATTCCCCTCACTTTGAACACACTTATCCCACCCTTGCCACTTTCTGAAATAGTTCTGGAAGTCTTCCTTCATGAGTGTCTTTAGCCTTTGTGGCTGCCTGAGTGTCCTAAGGCTACTCAACATTTACCTTTCAAAATCAGAGTTACTTTGACTTTGGGGCAGAGGCACAAGCCTTACAATGTCAGATCTGGTGAATAAAATGAGCAATGATACCATACATGTTTGTACAAGCTTGCCTTTCCACTGGATAGCACTCAGCAGCAGCAGTCACTATCTTTATTAAAAAATTATACCTCATAGAGACACTAACGACTTCCAGAACTCCTTTCAAATGGAGTTAGTGTTTTTGTTACAGTGGCTTTACTAATGCTGTGTCTTTTTTCTGTAACAATCTTTTTTTTAAATGTATTTAGTATAGAGTCTCACTATTCAGCTCAGACTTACAGTAATCCTCCTGTTTCAGCCTCCCCAATGTTTGGATTACAGGCATGCACCACCATGCCCGGTTTCCTTGGCTGATTTAGCATGCCTGGGGTGGGAACAGCACAGCATGCAGTAGCAGGGATCAAACCTAAGTCCTTGTGCTTGCCATGTGCTTAATACTGCTGAGCTATCTCCCTAGATGTAATAACCTTATTTTTAACATTCACCATAATTTTCAGTCATCTTTTTTTTTTCTTTTTTTTTTTCTGTATTTAGTACAGGGTCTACAGGGTCTCACTACATAGGTTGGACTCGTAGTGATCTTCCTGTTTTCAGCCTCCCAAGTACTGGGATTATAGGCTCCCACCGCCACTCCCAGTCTGAATTGGCATCTCAGCAGCACAACTTGAGAGCAGGGCTGGCACAGCAGGCTAAAAATCAAACCCGGCTGCTGCACTCTGCTTAGTCCACTGAGTTAGCAGGCCAGCCCCTCATCTTTTATATTTTTGTTCAAAGAAGTACAGCTTATCCTTGCAATTTTGGTCTCTACCTTTTCTAACATAATCAATTTCCTGTGTACATTCTAGAAAATATCAGTTGATATGTCAGACAAATAACCATATTTCATTTGAAAATTGTGTCAAAATTTGTAGCATTGCAGAGCAAATTACATAAAACAATGCCCTTTGGGACCATTCATGACTCATAGCACCCAATTTTTAAGTATTCAATACTATATTTCCCATCTGAACTTTTAAAGCTATTGTGCTAACTCAGTACTCTTGCATATTATCTAGTCCTACCTCAAGTAGATTCATGGTGTATAACTAATTATAATCCTACTAAACATTTATACTTGTGATATTATTCTCTACTGCACTACTGATATCATTAACTTTACTGTCCAATATACACTACTGAGAGATTTAATGTAACCAAATGTTTTTCAATGGAGATGCCTTAAGAAACTAAACACACCATTTGTTCCAACTACACTACTTGTTACATTCACAAATGGATGAAAGATAGCATATTAGTGAGACATGTATATGCATATTTGTAGGAGATAACATCATAATAAGCTAAGCTGTGGAAAAAAGCCTGGATGCCTATCAACTAATGAATGGATAAAGAAAACATGGTCTACATCCACAATGGTGTATTCATCAGTCATAAAGAACAAAATGATAGGGCCAGCAGGATGGCTCAGCGGTCTAAAGCGCCTGCTTAGGAAAGCTTAGGCGGCCACATGGACGGTGGTTTAATCCCTGGTACCACATGCTGTGCCAGCCCTGCCCTCAGGGCAGGCTGAACCAGCCATTTAAAAAAAAGAACAAAATAATATCACCAGCAGAAAAACTGATGGACTTGGAGACCGTAATGTTAAGTTAAATAAGCCACTATCAGAAAATTAAATATAGCATGTTTTCTCTTACATGAGCAATCTAAAAACCAGCGTGAGATGACAGGAGTGAGAAGGTAGACTTTCAAATGTAGAATGAAGAGGAAAAGGGTAAGGAGGTAATAATGAAAATAATCAAATGATACAGATATACCAAATAATTAAAATGATATAGGTATATCAAAATGTCTCATTCAGTATTACTAATAGCAATTAAAATATTTTAAATACAGATTTTTATGGCTAATACTTTAACACTATTATAGAATGAAACATAAAAAATAATAATTGATAACAAATTGGCTGTGATGAACTGACCCAATACATTCCCTATTAGAATAGCTGTGGAACTCCACAGACTTTACATTTTAATTGAGTAAGTATGACAGAATTATGTCATAAGTTTTTCTTATTGTCAGAAACTAATTTCATGGACTACTTTTGAGAATCCTTAGTCCAGGGTAGATGCTTGTATCTCTACTTAATTGTAATAATTACAGCTTTGCAGTGCCAACTATGTTGGAAGCATTTAGTACCCATGTAATAAATTATTAACATTATAAGTTTTGTTCATTTGTTAGGCATAACTTTAAATTCTGAAGATATTGCCGGGCGTGGTGGCGCACGCCTGTAATCCCAGCACTCGGGAGGCTGAGGCAGGAGGATCAGTGCGAGTTCGAGACCAGCCTGGGCTACAAAAGTGAGCTCAGGACCAGCCTCAACTGCATAGCCAGACCCTGTCTCAAAAAAAAAAAAAAAAAAAAAAAAAAAATTCTGAAGATATAACAAGATATTGTTTCTATTATATAGGTACTTCCTCTCTAGCAGAAAAAAAAAAGGACAAAACAGAGGAAGCAAGTAAGTTTGGAAAACAATGTTATGAAAAATATAATGAAAGAAAGTATGAAATAAGAAGTGCAAGTACTACTTCAGATTGTGGCCAGGAAGACCTTGCTGAGCTGATGACCCTTGAATGGATAGCCGAGTGATGAAGAGGCAGGCACTAGGGAGCCATGACCTTTCGAGGTAGAATAGGCAGTTTGGCAAAACCCCCAAAAGTAGTAAACTATTACTACTAAGTTTGGTCTTTTTAAGGAACTGAAAAACAGTTCAAGTCACAAAACAAAACAACAAGCAAGATGAATGATGAAATGAGTCTGGGAAGGTAGCCAGGAGTCAGACCACTTAGAGCAGAGCCTTGTGGGCTGTGATGGGGCATTTTGAAAGCTACTGGAAAACTGTAAGCAGGAGAGTGACAGGAGCTACTATGTCTTTAAAAGACTGCTGGAGCTAGTTGTATGATGCATGTAATCACAGCTCTGTGGGAGTCTGACCAGGAGGATCACAATTTTGAGCCCAGCCTGAGCAACCAAGAGTGACTTAGTCTTAAAGAAAGAGAACAAATGTGTCAGGATGTAGCTCTATGAAGACCCTGGGATAAATCCCCAGTACTGCAGAAGAAAATTATTTCTAACAAATAAGTCATTAAACTGTGCATGGAATGCAGAAGAATCAGAGAGAAGCAAAGTGAGATCAGGGCAACCTATTACAAGGGTATTTGATAATCTAACCAGGAGATAACTAGGGTAAAGCTGTGTAACTGGGGAGAAGTGTGTGAATTTGGGAAATAGAATAGGTAATGATGAATGTTAGTTAATGAAGAGCTGCTAAAATGGGGATATCTGATAGCAGAAAGGTCAGTATGTGCTATGGAAGTTAGGCAGGGTTTCCTGAGGACAGAATGAAAGCTGGGCTTGGGAGATGAACTGTCCAAGGGTACTGAAAGATTGAGGATCCAACACTAAACAAAAAGCAGTGAGACAAGAATTTGTTTCCCTGTGTTTGGAGATAATAGGAATTAGCAGCTCCTACCTGTTAACTTCGTAGGTTAGTTATTGAGAAACAGGAAAGTGGGGTCAGAAGAAATGGGGAGGGGCTGGACCATTGAAGACCTGGAAATCTCAGAAGGGTGTGCAGCCTGTACCTAACCCTACTAACACCCCAAGAGAGCAGTACCTGGGACTTCCTACCAGCTCCACTGGCCTCAGGCTCTCTCTCTAGGTTCTGTGTCTGGACCCAGACCACCTCCCTGTTTCCCAGGAGAGGCTGAGAGTGCTCACTGGCCTGCCCAGAATCCAGGTGACTAATGAGTCAGCGAACTGGGAGCTGGAACAAGTCTTTGCCACATTTACCATCCTTGGAACACCTACACCCTATAAATGCCTCAGATAACAAGTAAATTATCCCATAAACTCTTAAGCTAAAGGGATCAGGCTGTCTTGCCAAAGGTAGTGGGTTTTACCAGCAGCAGATGGGAAGCATCTCCAGGGCCCCCAGGCTTACCCATCCCCACCCCACAACTTCTCTAGTTCTGCCACCTCCTCCCAGTAGTCTGGCAGCCCAGCCTCTCCTTTATCCCTTCCCACAAGAAAAATATGTGCCTCACAATCAGGAGGTCCAGGCTGTCAAATGTCAGGCTCTCTAGCAGATCCTAACAAAGCGAACAAACTTCTGTCCCCTCAGTGACTGTAATAAGCTCTTTACTGCAGGCAACATGGTTCCAGTTCAAGTGTAAATTCTACAAAGACAAGTACACTATTGCTTCGTACATGCTTACCCTTACGAGGTAACACAGTTGACTATTCACAATGCATTTACCGATCCAGTCAACATGATGGATCATAATGAGGATTTGATGAATGAGACACAAAAACTACCCAATGCCTAACCAGCTTCCTTCAAAGTGCCTACCACCTCCATGCAAACAACTGGCTTTTACTTGATAGTGTATGTTAATGTTAGGCACACCATCACATTTAATAGTCAAAACAACATCCACACTTCACAATAAGCATTCTGTTGTTTTGTTTTCTTTTGTTTTGTTTTGTTTTGCTTATGGCTGGCTTAGCCTGCCCTGGGGATGGGGCTGGCACAGCATATGGTGCCAGCGATCAAACCTCAGTCCCTGCGGTTGCCTAAGCTTACCTAAGCAGGCACTTTAGATAGCTGAGCTATCTCGCTGGCCCCACAATAAGCATTCTTATCCACATTTTTCTGAAGAGTAAAATTTGGACAACTTAAAATAACACTGCTAACAAGAAGTAGAGCCAGGACTTCCACCCAGGCTCAAGTGATCCCCAAAGTCCTCCTCATGTCACATCATGTCATAGTCCTAAGGTGCTTCTGTGGGCAAAGTTACCAGAGTCTTCCACCTGGCACTCTGGAGGGCAGTACAGAAACTCTCTAACATGCCCACACACACCATAGCAGGAAGCCGTTTATCAGATTAACAACCCGCCGCCTTCTCCCACAACAGACAGCAGAGTTCTGATGAAACTGAAGTGGGGCTGACTGGGCCTTTGGTGGAAGGAAAGACGCCAGAATCAGTGTTGGATCAGGGGAGCCACCTTCTTTTTCTCTTCCCAGAAGGCCATCATAACACATCCTTTGACATCCATGTCAGTATTATCAAGTAATGGAATCTAGAATCAGATATGACACAGGTTTGTGTCTTGAGAGACTTTGTGTCCTGGGATAAGCCTTTCAGCCTCTTGAGAATCAAGTCCTTCTGTTAAAGCGTGGCCTAAAGCCACCTACAGTGGTTTGTCTTGGGCACTGGAAGGGGTGATGCTCCAGAACAGGCACTTAGCCTGAAGCAAGAGTTCTCCTTCCTCTCAGTAGAGCAGCTATTACTGGCCCCACTTGCCAGATAAGCAAACTAGAAGAAGGGTGCCAAGGTTCTTTCCACTACTTTGTCACTCTCAAAAGTAAGAAATAGGTTGCTTTCTCTAAAACTATTGATTTGGAATTGATTTTGTATTGTCTCAGTCTTCAACCTCTTCTCCTTGCTGCCCTTCCCCAATTCATATCCTTCCTGTATCTTTGCATACAAATTACCCTGCTCACCATGAAGCAAGGGAGAGAAGCACAGGCGGAAAGGGAGGAAAACTCAGGAGGCTGAGGCAGCAGGACTGCTGTGCTGCAAGTTCTAGGCCAGTCTTAACTACATAGTGAGGCCTTGTCTCAACAACAGTAACAAAAAAAAAAAAGGATAGAAGAGACTAGGAGGTAAGAATGGTGCTCTCCACAAGAAAGACAAGCCCTCTCTGTTGGTGCAGTCATGACTCACCCAAACCCTTTTATGAGGGCCAGATGCTGAGCATGTCTAAATTGCTTCAAATTGCTGCTTCTTCAGTGTATGTTAGTGCTAGGGAGGGGAACAACCAACATCCATATATGTATTTATACATTTTCCAGGAAATGTGTTTATATTGTTTTCCAATCAGGATTTACCACAAGTCAGTAGTACCACACCTAATGAGTAGGACAAACCCAGCCCATTGTCAACAGAGAAAAGTCTATCTCAAACATAAGAGATTTTAAATCAAAATGGATGTTAGAAGAGCATGATTCTTGCCATTGCTGATTAGGCAGGGTTGTCTCTAACAGCTCAAAGAAAACGATGGTATTTTTAGGCTCAGACTTCCAATATGTTACTTTAGAAGGAAGGCTATGGATGCTTTCAAGGTAGGAAGGACAAATATATGTACATGTTCTGCCACTCCCCTCACTGGCTTGTGGAGATTCCTGGCCTGACACTGTACCAAGGGCCCCTCTCTGAAATGGCCCACAAGGCAGTAGGTCCTGCCTCAATACAAGTTGGCCAGGCCACATCGTAGGTCTTACTAAAACAACCTGACCCAAGACATCTATGTGAACCCCTCATACCAGTAATACATTTTGTAGTTTTTAGTTATCATCCAAAATAATGTCTTCTCAGTATTAGATCACTATCCCTTCATTTCTTCTTCTTCCAGTCTACCATCCCCTGAATAGCAATTTAGCAAATCCCTGTCTCAAAAAATAGCATCACTTGGGAATATAGCTCAGTGGTAGAATGTCCCCAGCTTTGTTCTCCAGTACAAAAGAAAAAAAAAAAAAAAAAAAAAAGGAGAACTTAATCATCAAGCATGAGAAAAGTGGGAAAAGGAAGTGATCAAAATTATCACACATCTATTTAATAAGAAATGTACAAACATTAAATGAAATGGGGCCAGCCAGATAGCTCAGCAGATTAAAATGCCTGTTTAGGCAGATGCCTGGACTGGGGCTCATATATATATATATGAGAAAAGAGTCCACGGAGTGTTCAGGGTCCCACTATTAGATCAGACTCGTAGTCATCCATCTGTTTACAGCCTCGTAAGAGCTGGGATTACAGGCATGCGCCACCACACCCACTCTCAATTGCCATGGCAGGCCTGGGGATAGAACCCCTGACCCCTGCATGCCTGCTTGCAGGAGCTTTAATCCACTGAGCTATTTGGCCAGCCCAAAAGTTGAGAAGGACTTTTTTTTTTTTTTTTTTTTTTGGCTGGCTCAGACTGCCTTAACAGTGTGCCAGGTAAGGCTTCTGGAGCTGGGGATCAAACCCCAATCCCCTGCTACTGACTGCATTTGCCCAAGCAGGCACTTAAACAACTAAGCTAAGCCACAGGTCCCCTGGGTTCTATCCCCAGTGTGCCATGTTGGCTATGCCCCCAGAGTATATTGAGAGGTGACTGAGACTGGGTGTGGTGACTCACACCTGTACTCCCAGTGCTTAGGAAGTTGAAAAAAGGAGGATCACAGTAGGGACTAATCTGATCTGTGTAGTGAGAACCTATAGACCCTGTACTAAATACATTTAAAAGAAAATCCCACTGAGCAAATAGTGATAGCATCAACAATATCTGCTTAGCCGGGCGTGGTGGCTCACGCCTGTAATCCCAGCACTTGGGAGGCTGAGGCAGGAGGATCAGTGTGAGTTCGAGACCAGCCTGGGCTACAAAAGTGAGCTCAAGGCCAGCCTGAACTACATAATGAGACCCTGTCTCAAAAAGACAAAAAAAAAAAAAAACAATATCTGCTTCCACACAACTTGACTTTAATCTGCCAGCATGATAGCTCAGTGCTCTAAAGTGCCTGCTTAGGCAAACTTAGAGAGGCAAAGGTCTGAGGTTCATGCCTGGCACCACATGCCACACCAGCCCCACCTTCATGGTGGGCTGGGCCAGTGAAAGAAAAGGAAAGAAAGAAGAAAGAGAGAGAAAAGAGAGAAAGAGAATATGTTAGAAGACATAAAACAGATAAGCTGGAAGACTTCATATATAAATGGATGTATATTGAACATATACTCAAAATAAACCAGACCTACATGTGTAAATATCATATAGTCTCCCTAGTGTAAGAACTCTAAAGAAGAAATAAAAACTTAAGGGCATAACACAGCTGAATGTGTTATGGATTAAACAACAAAGTGACTGGAAGCAGATAAGAGAGGAAACATAGTAGGAGCAAAACCATGCACTTATGTACACAGGATGAATAAGATATTGGTCCTAAGAACCTTCAAAAGTTTCATCACACTGTGCTTAGAATGCATGTCATTCTTGTCTTTTTAATATGTATTGCCCCCAGTGTAAACTCAGTTACTGTTATACTCTCCCTCAAGTAAGTGGTTGGTTAACAACAACAACAACAAAAGTATTAATTGAGAGTAAGAGGCTGGGCCAAATGCCATAGGCTTGACAGGCTACAATTTTGTACATCCTTGGATTTCCAAATGTCTGTGTAAAAATTGTGTAACTGCTTATATCACATTCTATGGAGAGTTATTAGAATATCAATGATTGTCAGAAAATATCAATTCTAAGCTGAGTCAAAGATGTTTGATATTCAGAAAGCCATTGATGATAAGCTCAATTACCTATGTTATAGAGTAATAGTATCATGAAACTTTCTTCTGCTGGAAGGTTGAGAATATCAGTTTACAGACAAAAATTGAAGAAAAAGAAGGGCTATGAGGAGAGCCAATATTTTAGCCTTAGCCCTTCAAGGTCAGTAAGGACTCAGGACATAAGAGAACCTGTGCTGTAATATCCTATAACTCAGAGGTGTCCCAAATTTTCTGGTCAAGGAGATTATGGGACCTCAGAGGAAAGGGACAAATGAACTATAGTGTGTCTAAGGAGAGTGACCCAGAGAAAAACATTCTCTCACGCTTTCATAGAAAGCAAACTGGTCAAGCAATGGCTGTGAGTCATCCCGAAGGTTGACACTGACAACAGTTCTACAAAGCACTGTACATTATTCCAAAGTTAATCCTGAGGGGATTTGACCTTGGAAGATACAAAAGATGAATGTTTTGTTAGACAGGTCTTGCTTTGACTTGCCCTTGATCACCCAGCAAAAAAGCTTAATTACGAGGCATGAAACGCAGAGCTAGATTGATGAGATGAGCTATAGGAGGCTTGGATCAATAGCTTCTAATATTGCAAGTTTAACTGCTAGCCCACTGCAACTGTGGAACATTGGACTGTGTATACATCTGCTTCCTCTTAATTCAAATAATTTTTTTTCTTTCCTTAGGTGGGTCATGCCCACACACTGAGCTCTTTATAACTATTGTGAGGACAATATACAATGTGTCAACCTTTAAAAAAAGAGAAAAAAAATTAATGTTTATTGAAAAAAAAAAAAAAAAGCTTCTCTGCTGGAGGGTTGAGAATGTCAGTTAACAGACCAAAATTGAAGAAAAAGAAGGGCTATGAGGATAACCAACATTTTGACCCTAGCTCTTCAAGGTCAATGAGGACTCAGGACAAAAGAGAACCTGTGCTGTAACATCCTTTAACTCAGTGATGTCCCAGATTTTCTGGTTAAGAGATTATGGGACCACCGAAGAAAAGGAGAAATGAAATATAGTGTGTCTACAGAGAGTCACCTAGAGAAAAAACTTTCTCTCAGGCTTTCACAGAAAGCAAACTGGTCAAGCAATGGCCATGACTCGTCCTGATGGCTGACACTGACAATAGTTCTACAAAGCACTGTACATGGTTCCAAAGTTAATCCTGAGGGAATTTGACCTTAGAAGATACAAAAGATGAAAGTTTTGTTATACAGGTCTTGCTTTAACTTGCCCTTGATCACCCAGCAGAAAAGCTTAACTATGGGACATAAAAGGCAGAGCTAGATTAGTATTATGAGCTGTAAGAGGCTTAAATCAACAGCCTCCAACACTGCCAGTTTCACTGGTAACCCAATGCAATTATAGAAAATGTATACAACTACTTCTACTCAGTTCAAAGAGAAGAAATTTTTTTCTTTTTTTCTTTCCTTACCAATATCAATTAGAAAATTTATCATGTCTATACCCTGTGCTGTCTATAACTATTATGAGGGCAACAATATGCAATGTGTCTATTATTGTGAATGTACTACTAAACGTGTTTTGAAATTATCATATTGTCATTTCTTATTAAAGGTAATAAAAAAGAGTTACCAAAGTCAAAAAAAAAAAAGAAGACACAAAACAGTATCTTGATAGTATAAAGCATGCCATAATCTTGGAGAAGACGATCTATAAGCCTTAAAATGTCAGTTTCCTCAAAATTAACATATACATTGAATTTCTTCCAATTACAATATCAAAAAGATGTGTAACAAAAATATTTTTGTTTGATCTTAAGACAGTCTCACTCTGTAATTAAGGTTGGTCTTGAACTCAGTGTGTAGACCAGGCTGCCCTCAAAATTACAGTGATCTTCCTGCCTCAGCCTCCTGAATACTGAGATTGTAGACATGCACCACCACACCCAGCTCTGTAATGGAATTTTATAAAACTTATGTGCAGAATACATAACTAAAAATCACCTAGAAAATTATAAAAAGAATGATAAGAGAGACGTGTCTTATCAGAACATATTATAAAGTAAGAGAAATAAAGAAATAGATATCATGTAGAGTATACAACTTCTCCATGATGAATGTGATCATTATGTTTATCTAAAACATACCAATAAAATCTGACTGAAGAAAAAAAATTAAATAGGAGAGCCAGGATACATATTTTATATATTTTGTTATATATATATATATATATATATATATATATATATATATATATATTTATACATACAGATATATTTTCATATGTTTATATATATACACACATGTGTATATATACATATTTTTATGGGTTTTTTGGTGAGGAATCTAAAGCCTAATCTGAAAATTTTCAAGAATCAAATTTTCATGGCTGGGTGTGGTGATGCATACCAATAATTCTAGCACTTAGAGAGGCTGAGGCAGGAGGACTGCCATGGGGTCTAGTCCATCTAGGTTACATAAGTAATTCAATACAAGCAAAGCCCTGTTTCAAACTCTCCTCCCTCCAAAAGTCAAATTTTCAAGAATCAATTTTTTTTTAGTATGATTATCTTATTAACAAAAGGAACTCTGAGGTTCAAACAAAAGTACAAAATATAACATTTTTTTCTGGTGGGTTAAACTATTATATTTTTAATAAAGATAAGGCATTCAGGGATGGGGAGATAGCTCAGTAGAATAAGCGCAAACATGTAAAACCTGCCTACTGAGTTTCTTATTTTATAAAACCATGAAAAGTAAAGCTGTAGGGCCAGCCAAATAGCTCAGTGGATTAAAGCACCTTCAAGCAGGCACAGGGGCCACGGGTTCAATC
>PVJA010015589.1:28919-45278 GCA_004027025.1 Myocastor coypus
AAAAAAAAAAAAAAAAAAAAAAAAAAAAAAAAAAAAAAAAAAAAAAAAAAAAAAAAAAAAAAAAAAAAAAAAAAAAAAAAAAAAAAAAAAAAAAAAAAGAAAAGAAAGAAAGAAAGAAAAAAAAAAAAAGCTCTACCCAGGGTTTTCAGACATCTTTCATTAAAGGAAAATTTCTCAGGCCGTTTTATTTCCATACTAAAATAAAAGCAAGATTGAAATAAAAAATAGCAACTCAATTTTTATCTTCATTCACAGGTTTTCTCTGTGCCAATGTAGTTTTCTACATTCTTAAAATGATATCCTAGCAATATGAAGTCATACCTTGTTTTTTTTAAAAAAATTTTTGCTTTTGTTTTTTGTTTGTTTGTTTTGGGAACAGAGTCTCAAACTCAACAACCCTCCTTCCTCAGCTTCCAGAGTGCTGGAATTAAAAGTGTGCACCATCATACCTAGGATTCTCTTAAAGGTCACAAAGCTGACTTTGCTTCAGTTCTGCTGGAAGAACTTCTTCATTTCTCTGATCAAGTAGAAATATTGTCCTGCTGAGGGACTCCATTAAGTGGTTGCTTTTCTACATAAAGCCAAATAAGTAAAACCTTTGTTTTGGTTTCATGGAAATGGCACTGTCTCAACATGACAAGTAAGTTATAGTATTACTAATTGGTACTAAAATGTTGCAGCAAAATAACATGAAAAAAATCACAGTTTAAATTGAATTATTGAAAAATCAGAATAACATATTGAGCAGTGACTGCAATCAGTTTACCTAAACTTCTTGATAGGAGTTAAAAAAAATTCGTTCAACTTTTTTGTTTCTTTTGTTTTGTCTTTGGTCTTACTGAGGCTCTTACTATGCAGTTCAGGTTGGCCTTGCACTCACTATGTAACTCAGATTGGCCTCGGCCTTACAGCAGTCCTCCTGCCTTAGCTTCCCAAGTGCTGGATTGCAGGTCTGTGCCACCACTCCTGGTGTTATATTCTTTTGAGTTTACATTTTTTAAAAAATAACTTCAGCCGGGCGTGGTGGCGCATGCCTGTAATCCCAGCACTCGGGAGGCTGAGGCAGGAGAATTGGTGCGAGTTCGAGACCAGCCAGGGCTACAAAAGTAAGCTCAAGGCCAGCCTGAACTGCACAACGAGACCCTGTCTCAAAAAAGACAAAAATAAATAAATAAATAAATAAAAATAAAAAATAAAAAATAACTTTAGACATACATATATTTGTTTCTATTTAATTCTAACTTTATAAACTTTTCCTGCTGGCTTAATTTCAGATTTAATGATAAGTGAGATATGACTACTGACCAGGCATAGTTTTATTTATCTATTTATGTATTTTTTTGTTTTATGTATTTTGTACAGGATCTCACTATGTGGCTTGGACTTGTAGTGATCCTCCTATTTTCAGCCTCCCCAGCACTGGGAATACAAGCATGCATCAACCACACCCAGACTTGATCACCAGCAGGTCATGCAGGACCAGGGATTGAATTCTAACTCCTACACTTGCCAAAACAGGTGCTTAGTCTGCTGAGCTATTTGCTCATAGGCATAGAGGTTTTTTTAATTTTTTAAATTACTTTTAATAAGAAATAATATGACAGTTTCAAAACACATTAGTAGTACATTACCAATAATTGATACAATGCATATTGTTGTCCTCATAGTAGTTATACAGAGCACAGAGTGTAAGCGTGATAAATTTTCTAATCGATATTGGCTAAAAAAAATTTCTTCTCTTTGAACTAAGAGAAAGTAGTTGTATACATAGTCCAATGTTCCATAATTGCAGTGAGTTACTGGTGAAACTGGCAATGTTGGAAGCTGTTGATTTAAGCCTTTTACAGCTCAGCATACTAATCTAGCTTTACATTTGCCTCATAGTTAAACTTTTCTGTTGGATGGTTAAGGGCAAGTTAAAGCAAGACCTGTATAACAAAACATGTAACTTTTGTGTCTTCCAAGGTCAGTCAAATCCCCTCAGGGTTAACTTTGAAACCATGTACAGTACTTTGTACAACTGTTGACAGTGTCAGCCATCTGGATGAGTCATGGCCATTGCTTGACCACTTTGCTGTCTGTGGAAGCATGAGAAAATGTTTCCTGTCTAGGTGACTCTCCTTAGGCACACTGTACACCTTCAATCCCTTTCCTCTGGGGCCCCATACTCTCCTTGAACAGAAAATTTGGGAAACCATTGAGTTATAGGATATTACAGCACAGGTTCTGTCCTGAGTCCTCACTGACCTTGAAGGGCTGGGGCCAAAATATTGGCTGTCCTTGTAGCTCTCCTTTTTTTCTAATTTTTGGTCTGTAATTTAAGGCATAGAGTTTTAAAAGCATCTGATAATCCCAACAGAGGTAGGATAAGAAGAGCCTTTTTTTTAGCCATGTGGTTATTATGGCTTCCTAAATGTGCGACCTTCTGTTCCCTCCTTTTTCCTTACGAGTCCCTAAATAAAAAATATATTAAGGCAATCCAACACATTCCTGTTAAAGTACTTATATGTAGTTAATAAGTATATCTTTCAACAGAATCCATTTTCATGTTAAAATTAATCTTTCCTATTTGAAGTGGCAGGCTTTTCAAGGAAGCCTTTCCAAGTTTCCTAATGCTCCATGGCCAATTTATAAAGTACTATACATTTTAACCTACTCTTGAAAGAGTGAAAACTATATTACCTTATTAGACCATATATGACCATATTCTCAAGAAAAAGGATTTCTAAGGACATTGATCTTTGATTAGGTAACATAAGAGATCGTGAAGGACAACTTGAGATCTGCATATTTGGAGTGTGCCCCTTTCCTATTCATGTGCACTTCCATGTTTCTATACTCTCAAAACCAAGTCTGCCCAGCAAATCCACACTGCCTTAAATTAAGAACACTTTTGCTTCACTTTAAAAAGCTTTCTGAAAGGCTTCCTCACACAGGTTTCCACTCCTCAAAATCCCTTCTCAATGGTCAGTTCAGGCCCTCCCTCCCTTATTCTATCACCACTAGCATTTCCACTCCATCTTCACTCTTCACAGTTTTGTCCCATTCCTGAAGGAGACAGATGGCTGTCACCTGCACTTGTGCGACCACTGCACTGGCCATTAGAAAAGAAAATTCATTGGTAATTACCAAGAGAAATTGGGGAGACTACACATATAAACTGAGACTACATGCTATCTTCCTAAAACCTAATGGAAAGTTTGAGGCTTTCAAAAATGTGAATGACATTTGTTTTTTGTTTTTTCATTTGTGTTTTTGTTTTTTCTTTTTTATTTAGGACAGGATCTATAGGGTGTTCAGGGTCTCACTATGTAGATTGGATTCATAGTGATCCTCCACCAAAGCACTGGGATTACAAGCACACACCACCCTGCCTAGTCTCAACTGCCATTTCAGTGTGCCCCTGGGGTGAGGCTGACATGATAAGGAATGAACCCCAGCCACTGTATTCTGCCTAAGCAGGTGCTTTAGTCCTCTAAGCTATGTGGTCAGCCCTGAAAGACATATTTGTATAAATATCCACAACTATTATAAAAACAAAGTCCTAAAATATCTGGGAAAATCTTTATAATGCAACTAGAAGCTTCATTTTTATGTAAAAAGTAGGTAAATATGATCTATAGACTACAGGAACATGACCCAAAGGCAATGCATGTGTATGTAACAGCTCCCTTCTTTGCCTAAGGTTCTGAAACAATAAGCTGAGAGTAAACGTGGGGGCCAAAACATCCTGATTTTAGAAACAGACACTGCTATGGTTGGGTGTGCTTGACCCTCTAAGCATTTGTGTGCTGAAGCTTAGCCCTCAGCATGAAGATGTAAGGTGTGGTGGCCTGGTGGGAACTGTTAGGTCACTGGGCCACTGCCCCCAGAAGGAAGTAAAGCGGTTCTGAGAAGAGGGACGTTATAAAAGCACAGCTGGCTGCTCCCCAGCCCCTCTCCTTCCTGTCTAGCAGTGCAATCTCTTCCTCACAGTCCTGCCATAAAGTCCTCACCAAAAGTGCAACCAATGGGGCTTCGCAATCTTGAACTTTCAGCCCCTAAAACTGTCAGCCAAGTAATCTTTCTTTATCAAGTCATTCAGCCTCAGGTATTCCATTATGAAAAACAGATAAATGCAGAATCTAGGTCCACAAGCCTAGACTACCCCAGCTGTTACCTGCTAAGTCCCTCTGTTCAATGCTAGGTTGCTCGTGGCTAGGTGGTGAGTAGCCTATCTCTTTTCCCTTTTGGCCTCATAGCAAAGACAGTGACTCTTCTGGTAACTAGACAATCTTTCAGTTTGTACTTTATGCACAACTACTCTGGAATTGTCAGAAGTATGTATTAATTATATAATTTAAAAGTAAACATTTTTAAATGAACAAGATGAATAAATAAATAAATAAATAAATAAATAAATAAATTGAGGGCCAGCGAGATAACTCAGTGGACTAAGCACCTGCCTAGGTAAATGGATGCACCCTGAGATCTTAAGCCCAACAGCTGAGGGTAGCGAAGACAGGGTAGAGAGAAGGATAAATGTAGATTCAAGACTGTAGGCCAGGTGTGGGGTTGCACACCTGCAACCCCAGGACTAGGGAGATTGAGACAGGAGGATCACTGCAAGTTTGAGACCAGCTTGGGCTACAAAGTGAGCTCAAGGCCAGCCTGAGCTGCATAGCAAGACCTTGTCTCCAAGACACACGTGCGCACACACGTGCACACACACCACTGTACAGCTAGCTGCAGGGGTGGCAGTACCTTTACTCAGACAAAACCCATAAGTGAAAATAGATCTAGGTTAGCAGGCAGGGGAGATGTGTCCCTGTGAGAGCACCTATGAGATGTCCAAGTGGAGCTGCCCAACAAATGATCTACACGCACTGGGAGAGAGCCAAGCTGGAGATGTAAATTTGAGAAATAGCATTCACATCATTAAAACCATGGGGCTGCATGAACTCAGGAAGAATAATGCACAGGATAAAAAGTGAGGGTGTGGGTGAACACCAGCTATTAAAATCGAAGAAATGACACGGAACGCATGAAGATGACATCTTAAGGAAGATACTGATGCTGGTGCACCCCTGACTATTTAATCCTGAGCAAGACACAGTTCTTCGCTGGCCCCAGTTTTCCCATAATTGACTTAAGAGGGCTAGAGGAGATGATCTTAGGGACCTCCCTTTCAGCTCTCATATGACATGATCCACACCAAGAAAAACTCCTTCCTAGCTTTTTCTGATCAGGGAACATTAAAAATTTTGGCTTTCTGATATAAGAATTTGATCAGGTACTATCAGCTATGCATAAATTAGCCATGGGTAAGAACACACAAGGTCAACTATAGCTCCTGACTCAGTATTAGGACCTACCACAGAGGTGGTGAACCTACAGTACATGTGCCGCAGTGGACTATTTCATCACTCAAAGCTCTAAAAGGCTCACCATTATCAACCTACAGTCACCTGGACTTCTAACACAGCAATGAAAAGTTAAAGGATACCACACTGAGTCAATACTTGACTTTAGAGAAAGCCCTCTAAGGCTTTCTTTGGTGCCAGTGTACAACAGAAGCCTAAGACTAGTGGCTAAAATCAGCTTTCAAATCCCCACTTATGGGCTGTATGATCTTCAGGCAGTTGCTTAGCCCATCTGTTTATGGATTTTTCTCTACGATAAAATAGGGATAAGCTGAACATGGTGGTACACATCTATAACCATACCACCAAAGGCTGAAGCAGGAGGATAGCAAGTTTAAATTCAGGCTGGGCAACTTAAGAGAGTTAGTGAGACCCTGCCTCAAAGAAGAATTGGAGTGTAGCTTAATGTGGTGACTCTGGGTCCATCCGTAGCACAAAGAAGGAAGAAAAAAAGGAGGGAAGGAAGAGAGAGTGAGAGAGAAAAAGAGAGGGGGGTAGAAGGGGATGGAGGGAAGGAAAAGCTATCTATTTCATATGACTGATATAATGAATAAATGAGTTAATATTTATAAAATATTTAGTACAGCTCCTGGCACATTAGAAACATAAGACATGACTATTAAATGAGACAGCAACATGAAGGTACATGTTACACATATGTTGATTCGTTCTGCTGTCTCCACTGTCTTCTAGATTACCAGCTTTGTCTTTCACACTTAGCTCTCAGATAACTTTTCAGATTAGTAAAATGTATAAGTAATTCTAAACTTCAAATCTTTATACTATATCATACAGATGAAAAGAAACTCTCTTTTAACTGTTGCTACAGAAAGCCCAGAAAATGTTTTATTTTCTTTCCAGAAATGTTTTCTAGCTTGCTATTAACTAGGTCATGTAACCAATAAGGACCTGTCCCTGAAGGTAGGATTAAATCAACCGACCCAAACCTCTGACTCAAGAATATAACAGAAGACAGATCCCCAGCATAAGACTGAGGTATGTATGATCTGACTGGAGAACAGAAGATGTTTGCTACAACATTCTGCTAGATCCATCAATGACGATTCTTGCCCTGCAGTTCACAGACAAGGAAAAAAAACAACACAAGAAGAAAACTATAAAACTAAGTTCACAAAGAGGCTCACCCTACTCAGCCATCCCAAGGGGTGAAGCAGCATGAAAGGAGTCAGGAACTGTTCTGAGGCTCCCAAGAGAGGTACAATGTAATCAAATGTAGAAGAGGGGCAAAGGATCTCCAGAGGCAAAGCCCATAGCAAAAGCAATGGAAAACTCGAAGTAAGTTCAGTAGCCCCAAATGAGTGGCCTGCAAAGGGAGAGGTGGAGAGTCAGGAAAGAAAGGTAAGACTCGTGTATCATTAATATAAACACAGTAACCACTGATCTGGGTTAAATATGAAAAATGAGGGAAAGATCAAGGTGAAGAGAAGGACCAAGAAAGAGCTGAAAAGGTGATACCACAAGGTGGACGGACCCAAGCAAAGGAAGGGAAAAATCATTTTTAAAAAAATCCCAGAACTCAGGAGGCTGAGGCAGAAAGGCTGCTTTGTGTTCAAGGCCAGGTATTAAGATTTGTGTCTAGTTGTCCCTGCAAAGCCTCATACAGTCATGGAGCAGGGGCTTCTAGAGCTTGAGACTAACTCATGATCTGTTGAGATTATGTGTCTTAGTACTGCTAGGATTATGGATCTTACTACTGCTAGGATTATGTGTGTGCATACCTTGCTCAGACTGGACAGATAGCCTGAATGTATTATAAGAGAGAGAAACAGACTTTCTGTTGCCCTGTTTGGTCTGTTGCCTCGGTCACCATTTGCTGCTATTCTGCCACCATGAACTGGATGCTCTCTGCTCTGTTCCACTCAGGCTTGGAGCCAGCTGAATATGGACTGAAACCTCCAGTAATTGTGAGCTGAAGAAAACTTTCCTTCCTTCATTTTGGGTGTTGGGTATTTGTGCCAGCAATGAGAGAACAGTAACTAAGATACCAGGCTAGGCTATATAGTGAGTTCAAGGCCAGCCTGAACTGCAGGCAACATTTTGGCTCCAAAAAAAAAAAAATTATTTCAATTTTAAAACTAGCTGGATGTGGTAGCACACACCTATAATCCCAGAACTCGGGAAGACTACTGTAAACTGCAGGCCAGCCTAGACTGCCTAATTGAGTTCAAGGGCAGCCTGCACTATACAGTGAGACCTTATCTCAAAAATTACTTAATTTAATTAAATTTCAAAAATAAAATGCCATGAGTGGTGTTGCATACCTCTAATTCAAACACTCAGGAGGCTGAAGCAGGAGGACTACATTGAGATCAAAGCCAACCTGAACTATACAGTGAAACCCTGTCTTAAAAAACAAGAAAACAGAAATTTTATTAAAGAAATAAGAGTATGTACAAATGTTTATTATAAAAGGTTATACTATATTACTGATTATAGGAAATAATGGGAAATAACCTTGTAATGATGACTTAAAATAGCTAAATTATAGCATCTATACAGTAACAAGTTTAATACAATAAGTTTAACAATTAATGTTACAACATAGTACTTACTGACCCAGGAAGTCTCAGTACAAAACACACATATACATATAAGAGAAATAAAGATGGCATGTAAACCAAAATATTAATATTGGTGGTTTACTCCAGATGTGTAGTTATGAGTCTTAAAACATGCCTGAATATTTGTACCTTCCAATTTTTCTACTACAAATATGAAAAAAATATGACTTTTTAAAATATTAAAAAAAATTTTTTTTTCCTTGTTTCAGAACCTTTGTTTGTTTATTCACTCATTTTTATGGCTGGCTCAGCCCGCCCCGAGGGTAGGGCTGGCGCAGCATGTGGTTCCAGGGGATCAAACCGCGGTCCCTGAAGCCACCCAAGCTTTCCCAAGTAGGCACTTTAGAACACTGAGCCATTCCGCCGGGCCCCAATATATGACTTTTGTATTAAAATAAATTTAAGAGCTTGGCAGTAATAAAAGAAAAGAATTCACTTTCAGGGAAATACAGTTGGAGCTTCTATAAACTGAAGAAGATCTGAGCTTGTTTATAGGAGAGCGGGAAAGACGTGAAGGCTCAAGGGAAGAAACAGGAACCCCAGAGAAATGGGGTACAGATGCCAGAGGACCCAAACACAGCAGGAAAGGGAACTGGTCACCAGTGCAGACTCACCTGCCACACAGTGTGTCAGGAGCTGGGAGAAGATTAAGAGGCTGGAGGAGAGCGGAAAGGTTTACAACAGCTGCTTCAGGGAATTAGGAAGTCAATTAGCAATAAGAGAAGGGATTGCAGCGAGCCGCTAAGGAAGGCCCCAGCTGTCACTGCAGAGCGGGACTTGATCCCACTTACTGCCAGCTAATTTATTAGCTGCAGCCAAAAAGAATCTGTGGCCTCAGTCCACCCAATAGATATCCAAACAACATCCAGAATGTGGCCCGGAATAACTGCCATCACTAACTACACTAATGCATGAACTAACTTAAGTGCTGTTTGCTTCATCTACTTTGGTGTGAGACAGCTGTACAGTTTCACTTTATCATTTTAAAATCTAAAGTGCGCAAAGGTAGTAAAATGAAAAAATGGTTCAGCACAACAGTACTTTATCAGCTAAAATGAAGAGCTAAAACATCATTAACTGATTGGAACAAAATACACAATCAGCTATTTCCTGGACTGCCAGAGATGGCTCCCTTCTAGATGGGGGACTTAAAAGTCTTCTTTCTGTCTGACAGTAAGTAGACGCTTCCAGATAGGTGATTACAAGTTATTGCAGTTCTATAGATAAACCAGCAGGGCCACGTGTAGTGGTTCATGCCTATAATCCCACAGTTCAGGAGGCTCAGGCAGGAGAATTGCAGTGAGTTTAAGAACAGCCTGGGCTACAAAGTGAGTTCAAGGCCACCCTAAACTGCAGAGTGAAACCTTGTCTTTAAAAGAAAATAATAAAAAATAAATAAGCAAATAAATGGTAAGAGATCTTACCTATCTCACTGGTATAACTATTCTAATTCACTTTAAAGAGGTAGTACCAAGAAATTCAAGATTATTAGCAGAATTCTTCTGTAACTGTTGTCCTAACAACAATCACTGGGGCTAAGGAAAAGACCTAGTAAGGCCTCTGCATATTCTTTGCTACCCATTTTTTGTTTGTTTGTTTGTTTGTTTGTGTTTCTTTGTATTTTGTGCGGGGTCTCACTACACAGCTCAGAATTGCAGTGCTCCTCCTGTTTTCAGCTTCCCTGGTGCTGGAATTACAGGTGGGGCACCACCACGCCCAGACTCGGCTGCTGACTCAGTGCATCCAGGGGTGGGGCTGGCACAACATGTGGTGTCAGGGATAGAACCCTGGTCCCTGTGCTTGCCTAAGCAGGTACTTAGTCCACTGAGCTATTTGGCCAGCCCTCCTAATCTTGTATGTTCACTATTTAGTCCTCAAAACAATTGTATAAGGAAGATAGAATTTTCCCCATCTTACATCTTATTAAAGTTAATAAAATAGTGAAAATACCAATATCTGCTTCATAAAACTGCAGTGTATTAAATAATACATGTAAAGACTAACATAATACTCAGCATACAGTCCACTCCCCATTAAATATTACCCACACCATTAGTCACAGTAATATAATAGCAATTATTCTTGGGGGGTAGGTTTCTATCACTTTCCCCTTTTTATGACAAATGAAATTAGTTTAGTCAAACTTTTATTAAGCTTTTCCCAGTCAACCTCTCAGCAATCACTTTTAGTAGGCTGTAATGGGCCACCAACCTTCTCCAATAAACTTGAGTTTATGTCTCCCTATGAGTCCACCCAAATCAGTACACAATCTCTACACAACTTATCAGCATTTGTTTATTTATTTATTTATTTATTTATTTTTATGGCTGGCTCAGCCTGCCCTAAGGGCAGGGCTGGCGCAGCATGTGGTGCCAGGGATCGAACCGTAGTCCCTGCAGCCACCCAAGCTTTCCTAAGCAGGCACTTTAGACCACTAAGCCATCCTGCTGGGCCCAGAACTTAACAGCATTTGAAGTGGGCATGAGAGAAGCATCCTATTCTCCCACCAGAACAAATCTGGCATCAAATAAGTACACCACATAGAGAAAGCTTTTTCAGCAAACCTGGCCAGGAAAACTACAAGTCCAATTGCAGAAGAATAAAGTTAGACCCTAGACCACATACAAAAATTAACCCAATGTATCAGAGACCTAGGTATGAAACCTAAAACTACAAATAAATATCTTAAGAGAAAACGCTGGAGGTAGCAACACCCACTATTATCCCATATCTCAGGAGGCCGAGGTAGGAAGATTGTTCCAAGTTTGAGACCAGCCTTTGCTACAAAGTGAGCTCAAACTCAGCCTGAACTGCATAGCCAGCCCCTGTCTAAAAAAGAAAAAAGAAAAAACATAGGAAAATCTAGACATCAGATTTGATAACAAATTCTTAGACATCAAAACACCTGGTTCCAATAAAATGTTTACAAAAATGAGTAATGGGCCACAAGCCCAGTGCAGCCTAGTGAGATTGCTGAGATGTTGACTGTGGAAGGCTTAATAAACGTTAGGTTACTGTAGATTTATTATTAATCTTGACTTCTGTAATTTTAAATGCCTTCTTATGGTTTAGGCCAAAGGACAGTAACTCCCTCTAACCCCACTCCAAGGCAAGACAAGAAATTTACAGTAGCTGGAACTCAAGGTTTCTAACCACCCACCCCTCAAGGAAGCGACCTGTGGATGGGTGGACGCCAAATCTAAGGAGAATTCCAAAAAGGTTAAGGAAATCTGCCACACCTCTTTATTAATCATCTGTGCCTATTTAAGGAAAAGGCTACTACACATATGATCTAAAGATACCATGTTTAAATTGAAAATAAATTACCGTAAAAGATACATTGTCATTAATCCTCCTTGCTTCAAATACATGCCCCAGATCACACTAATCCAGACATTCAGATCACACTAACCCAGCCATTCTTCCACTTTCTGAAGTAGTTTTGGAGATCCTTTTTTGTGTCTTTGTGTCTGAATCAATTCAAAAATGACCTCTCGTAGTCATTTTGACTTTGGCAAAAAGCCGATTCGCACTCCCCAGAGGTGGTGACTAGGGTGGATGAGGGCAAACCATAGTGTTCCTTCCATCGATGGCGCTGGGCAGCAGCAACCCCCAGTATTTTTGACCACACCCCTTACAGTCATGGAAGACTCCAGAACTGCTTCAGAAAGTGGCACAGGGGTGGATACGTGTGTTCAAAGGGAGGAGTAGTACTCTGAGGAGGATTAATGACAATGTCTTGTTTACTGTAATAAATTTTTTTTAATTTATGCTGGATGTAGAGGCACACCCATCTAATCCCAGTCCTACCAGCCCACTGTGGAGGTTAAGGCAAGAGGATCACCGGCCTGAATCAGTAAGCTCAAGACCAGCCTGAATTACATAGTGAGAACGGTCTGAGAAAAACTTTTTCAACAATCCTTGTATAGTCGCATCCACAGAAATGCAAAAACCTTTATAAAATGCAGGGTCTAGTGCCTTGTGTATTCATTGCTGTAGCTCAAAAGCTTGAACTAAGATAAAGCCTTCTAAAATAACAAACTACACAGTATAAAACCTGGGGAGGAATGGCCCATGCTGAGAAAGCCCCATAAGGTGAGGAACACATTTGTCCCAGCTTTACCCTGAAATGCCTTAACTCAGGTTCCAAAAGCTTCTGCCTGAGCCCCCACCGGAAGTGGAGGCGGGACCCATGTCAGGGCTCACGGGAAAGGGGTGGGACTGCGACTAGAGCAGCTGCCCTGGCTCTGATTGAAAGATGATTAATGGCTCCTTATTCCACGCTAGCCCATGTTACTGCAATTGAACTGGCAAATATTTACCTTGGGATCCGAGTGACTGAAAATATTTGGCTGGAGCCAGATGCGTCGCGTGTCTGTCCCTGAAATATTAGCTAAAGGAGTGATTTAGCAAAATAAAATGGTAGGTGGAGCACCTGCCTGGTGGAGCTGTTTACTTTCCTCCAGCTCCTGCAGAGCGCGTACAGCATCGAACAATCCCAGCGGGAACTGAACAGCTGGGAAGCAGACCAGATCTAGAGAAAGGGTCTGTTTTGGTTGGGGCTAGTAGTTACTTAAATCAGAGTTGTGGAAATAGACATTTTTCTTTAAAGGGATTTATTTTTTTTTTAAAGGGATTTATTAATACATTTGAAACCGCTGGAGAAGTGTGACATAGTGGTGATGGTTGTATCTTCTTTAATTGAAGATCTCCCCTGAAATAAGTTAACAAGATACTTGGGAATTGAGACACCACTCAAAATGTGGATCAAAGTTAGGCCTATTGGCAAACCGTGTAACAGTTTTCACAACTAGCACCAACCCAGCATGAGGTATCATCAGCACCATTTTACAGGTGAGAATCAGCTTCAGAGACTCTGATGACTTGCGCAAGAATTCACAACTACAGTGGGTCAACAGGGATTTGGGGGACAGTCAGACCCTCTTGGCTCTGTGCTTCCTTCCCCTTGAGAGCTGGGTTACTGACCACCCTCAGGCCTGCAGCTCCGCAGGTGGGGCAGTGGCCCTCCTGCAGCTGATCAGTCCACTTTGTCTGTGGCCTCCTTCACTGATCTCAGTTACTATCACAGCAGTGCCCATGGTGCTACTTGGGAGTAAAGTAGAATTTAGTGCTGGCCAGACAGCTCAGCAATTTTTTTTTATTTTATTTTTTATTTTAATATATATATATATATTTTATGGCCAGCTCAGCCTGCCCTAGGGACTGGGCTGATGCCATATGCGGTGCCTCAAATCGTGCCAAGTGAAGTAGAATTAAAAATGAATGCAAGCCGGGCGTGGTGGCTCACGCCTGTAATCCCAGCACTTGGGAGGCTGAGACAGGAGGATGGATGTGAGCTCGAGACCATCCTGGGCTACCAAAGTGAGCTCAAGGCCAGCCTGAACTGCACATCAAGACCCTGTCTCAAAAAGACAAAAAATAAATAAATAAATAAATAAATAAATAAAATGAATGCAACTACAACAAGACTCCAACAAAGAACTAAGTAAATAAATGAGTCATTTAGTTACTTTTTCAAATATGTAGAAGGTCACTGATAGTCTTTGTCTCCTAAAAGCAGAAACAGAGATTCAGTGGAGACAAACTGAGCAGCTGATTCCAATACAGACAATGACTATGAACTATTGCCAACCCTAGTTAAGGTACTTTTTAAGGCTATAATCTGTATCTAAACTTTTGTTTAAGAGGTTGTGTTCAATCGAGTGATTACCTTGAAAGCAGTTGAGTTTGGTTTGCTTTTGTGCTGGAGGTGGCATCCAGGGCTCAGTACATGCCAGGTACAAGCTTTGCCTCTGAGTTATGCCCCTATTCATGACATTTTTAAACTATTTTTTCTCTGGACTTGATTCTGTTTTAACACAAGTCATGTAATATGAGATTAAAGTTATCAAAACACAGTTTCTAGCTTCCCAACCCCTCACCTATGCTACTCATAGCCTGCTCAACCCTTAAGGGCTTCCCTCTGCCCTGAAACAACTGTGATGATCGCCTGATGTTCTGGACACTCCCTGATCTTGTTTTCAGCTTCCCCGGAAGCTTAGAAAGCTTGAGGTCTATTCCTTCCCTAGCACCAAAGACCTGAATAATGTGTACTATACCTGTAATCTCAGTACTTGGGAGGTTGAAAACAGGAGAATCACTGTGAGTCCAATCTATGTAGTGAGACTCTGTACTAAAATACATTTTAAAAAACCAAAAAAAAAAAAAAAAGATTATATTTTATATACCACATGCTTAACTGCATGTCAAATTCCCAGCATTAGAGGAATGTTCCCTGAACCTCTGCTAATAGGTTCTTATCAATATTCCACTGCTTCAAATAATACTCAGATCTAAGTGTGGTGGTACACACCTGTATTTCTAGCACTCTGGGAGGCTGAGAAAACAGGATCCAAGTTTGAACCCATCCTGGACAGTGTAACAGCTTAGTAAAACAGTGTCTCAAAATAAAAATCATAAAAAGACCCAGTGTTGTGAATGCCAATAATCCCAGCACTTAGAAGCCTGAGACAGGAGGATGGCCACAAGTCTAAGTTTCAAGACCTGTCTCAAAAAAAAAAAAAAAAATTAATTAATTGAAAGGGCTGGGATACAGCTCAGTGTAAAAACTATGATCCAGTTCCCAGGACTGCTAAATAAAGTTATATCCTTCTGTATTACTATAGTAGTATAGTATAATAATAGTATACTGTAATATACTATATATAACAATAGTATACTATAGTATTATACTATATTATACTATAGTGTAATAATTATTATAAGGTGACTATCCTTCTGTATTACTATAACCTGTTATTTATGACGTTGCTTTGAGACAGACCAGAACTCTTCTTTGGAAATTGCAGAGAGGAAATTCAGCAGATTTATGACTGATAAGGAAGTCAGTCAGCAGAATTGTTTCAGGATAGATTAGATAAACTATACTTGGGAATAGCGGAAGGAATCACACATGGCACCCAAGTTCCTGTGAAACTTCCTGTGAAGCCTGGATATTCCAGCTCTCTTCCCTCCTACCTGAGACTGAGTGAGTTATCTTCCATCTCCAAGCTGTCTTGGGTAAACCTCAACCTGGAGAGCATTACCATATTGATATGGGAGATTGGGCATGGCAAAGCCAGCTGGGGAGAATAACCTGTCAACTACAAGATCACAGGGCAGTGCTCCTGAGCTCCCACAAAATGTGGACTGTATAAAAGAAGGCAGGACACCAAAGCTATTGTGATTTCTCATGATGGTTCTCTGCATTTCCCAGACACAATATATACTTTCATTTTTGTTTTTGCCTTCTTTTTCTCTTGTTCTGCCCATGTTTTCCTACAGAGCTACTTTCTCCCATAGCCATACCTTACTTTTCCTTTTTTTGAGACAAAGTCTCCCTCTGTAGTTCAGGCTCACCTTGAGCTCACTACGTGGCTCAAGCTGGCCTTGAACTCACAGTGACAGTCCTGCCTCAGCCTCCTGAGTGCTGGGATTACAAGCATGGTACAACCAGGCCTGGCCACCATCCTATTTGAAATAAACTTTTGACATTGATTTTGGCTTATCTCATCTAGTTTCTTGTTCAAGACAAGAAGGATCTGGAATACTGTTTGTTTATCTGTTTGTTTGTTTTAATCAGGAATCAAACTTAGGGCTTTGAATTTGCCAGGCAGGCACTTTGCCAATAAGCTTGTATCCCAAGCTAGGACCCAAAATACTTTTGATTGATGAGACATTTATTTAATTATTTACTTACTTACTTACTTATCTTGGTATTGGGGATGGAACTTAGGACCTTGCACTTGCCAGATGTATTAGTTACTTTTTACTCATTGCTGGGACAAATACCCGACACTCAAAATGAAGGAAGGAAAGGTTTATTTAGCTCACAGTTTGTGGAGGTTTCAGTCCATATTCGGCTGGCCCAAGGCTGAGTGGAACAGAGCAGAGAGCATCCAGTTCATGGCGGCGGAACAGCAACAAAATGGCGGCAGAGGTAGCCAACCAAACACGGCAGCAGAGCAACAACAACAGCCCGAGTCTGTCTCTCTGTCTCTCTTTATATTACATTCAGGCTCTCTGCCTTAGCCCCCACCTTTACACCCATAATCCCAGAAGTACTTCGACCCACAATCCCATCAGTACTAAAACCCATAATCCCAGGGATCATGGATCAAGTCTCAAACCCTAGAAGTCTCTGCCCAATGACTACATGAGGCTTTGGGGGGACAACTAGACATAAACCATAACACCAGACAAGCACTTATGCCACTGAGCTATCTCCCTGGCCCAAGACATTTCTTTCTTTCTTTTTTTTTTTTCTTTCTTTTTTTTTTTTTTTTTTTTTTTTTTTTTTTTTTTTTTTTTTTTTT